>CACRXP010000942.1:154130-183564 GCA_902702965.1 Spirometra erinaceieuropaei | reverse complement strand
TATATATATAATTTGCAACCCATATTACACACGCGTGTATCAGTTTGTGAAGATAATATCCGTTTGGCTCTTAACGATATGCCCACTTCGGACTGAAATACACCGCGGAGACCCAAGCAAAGGCACCAGAATATTTATACGTTAAGGGGGACCTACACGGAAGCCAAAAGTATTTCTATCTTCCGGCCTGATTTTTGATTTCTAATTATTCACCAATGTGCTAATGTCTTCGTATGACTGTTTTCATTTCGGCAGAATGCTACTACCGACGAAGAAAAGGGAGACTGGAATGGCCATTTCTGGCTAATTAGCAGTCGTCATTCAGTAATACTCAACCCCGAAGTGTGGAATACCTGAGGCTCGAACCCACGAGCTGCTGGGTAGAAGTCCAGCGTCTCTAACCACTGGACCACGGGCTCACTGTCTTGTCGGTTTCGATCGGGAATGTACAATGGTCGAGGGACGCTCACCGATCGTTCTTACGTAACTCATTCGTCCCGTTGTCTTATAGTTTTTTTTCAACACCTTAACAGGAATTACCCAATAAGTAAGTCCTAAGAAATTGTCCGATCGTAAGCCATCAAGTGTTAAAGTCAATTAACTTGTTGGAATATATTGATACCACAAGAATTTTAGTAAATTTTTTAAAAGTGGTTGGAATGCACTGCGGTCAATTTGATTTGCAGCTCACGCTTTGGTTAGCATACGTTTGTCCGCTCTACTACCGTTTGTACTTTGGGCTTGATTTTGTTGTCGGATATCGACTTTCGTCCCATAATAGTTTCTAATTAGCCGATAGCATCCGGACCTACAGCCATGGTTTGTTTCCCCATGCATCAGGCCTGATTTTTTAGGGTCAGCTAAAGGCGATGTTAGAAGAGAGCGTACTTGATCTGAGGAAGATTCTCAATCATATTGGGAAGTTCTCCAAGTACCCTAAGTTACTCCAAGCGCTGTTGAAGGTTCCTTGGTTTTATGAACTCAACTTTGTTTTCAGAGAATGTGCGTCGTCTGGAGTCAGGATGATGATTCTCGACGCGTTCTCGCCCTGATTATATTAATGAAAGCCGTAAAAAAGAACCCGGACTACTTTAGTAGTTGCTCAAGGGTAACTTGTTTTCATCTTATATGTGTACTAGGGAATGTACCTTGTGTACGTGAAAAGTTCCAAGTTTATTTATGGCTCCAACATCGGGAAAAACAACTTCATGAAAAATGGACTTCTCGAATTCTACTCTCTGGACTTGAACGAGGCCTACAAGCACGCCTTTGTTTTTATTCGGCAGTTGGCAATTACTGTTAGAAAAGCCTTCCTTCGAGCGAGCAAGGTACCTATGAAACTGTATTAAATTTCGCCTCATATTTGCGAAAATCATCGTGTTCATCCTAATATGTTCCACGTTAATTTCTGTTCCTTCCATAGTTGATTTTGGGCACACTAGATTAACGAAAGGACACACGTCTTCATTAGTGACCTGTGCTCAGCGAAATCGCGTTTTCCTGTTGGACTGCCATGACTAGCCTAGTTTTGTTTCCGATTCCTTGTTAAGCATTTCGCGAATTTATTAGTCTCGAACGATCTGAGGTCAGTCTTAGTTGCGTCGACATGTTTAACTACATGTTTAAGTGTCGTAAACACCTGCCTATGTGTACGCCGCACGTGGAGCGTACTTTCGGTTCTTACATTGGGCACTTGGCGATGCTGTTAGGGGGCGCTCACCGATCGTTCATACGGAACTCACTCGTTCCGTTGTGCCTTATGAACTTGGCGATGTAAATGATCCAGCCTTTCTAGTATGGGAGTGTCCCCAAACATTTGACATCATTCGAGATGTCCATATGAAAGTAAATATTTACTGAAAAGACATGACACTTAATAGGCTTATTTGTGAATGTGAAGTTTTATTCCACGAATTTCCTGGAAAAAGATTACGTGAATGGTAATTCTAAAATTTCCCAAAGTTAGTACAAATGTTCTGTGTGTGCGCCACTTGTGACGCGGCACACATCAAGTCGTTAGTCGACTTCCTGCCGCACTTCGCTTTGTGTATTTGGTTCACCTCTTCTGAAACTGCTGACCGCGCAGATCCTCCTTTTCGGCATAAACAGCCTTCCTTTGAAACTTGTTACTCCAAGTCCAAAGTTACCTCCCGGATGGCGCTTGTTTATGGAATCTCAAAACAGATACACGTGATGCCTCCACATTTGACTGAGTTTTGGCTTACTTCAACACACAAGACGACTTTTATGTTGTAGTAAACATACGAAAGGTTAGTTTTTTTTAATGTATTGAATTATAGACACACTGGTAAAATTTAAAATATTTCAGTTTAGTTAGTGCTTAGGTGGTGAAATGATGTCAGATTTTGAAGGACATCCTGCATTATCTTTGGCTTTCTTTCAATGGCTCTGGAAACCCTGCTTAATGCATTTAAAATCCTTACTTGCACAACTGGTTTACTCTGCTTCTAGGAGGACACACGTGCAGTCTACAACTGGCAGTTTGTTTGCAGTCTACGATTTTGGTCGGAATTCGTCTCTCGGAATGCTAGTTCATCGGAGCTCATTCAAAGTCTAGTCCATCCACTTGTACAAGTCATCCTGGGCACCGTTAGGTAAGCATCTTTATGAGTTGTGTTTGCCAAATTTTTTTGTCCAAATTGGCAATCTTTTTTGAGTGAAAACAAGGAAAATAGATCTGCCTGGCAGCCACGGATGACAGATAACAAAATGGTCTTTCGAACGGCCTTTATGTACAATAGTCTGACGAGCAATCTCTCATGAACTGTTTAATGTCAATGCCTTCAGACATAACTGAGTATCCATGAGGAATTCTTTCCTCATTAAATATCCAACCAAAGCGGTTTTGCGACTTGGCAACTCTTATTGCTCTCATAGGTCTCATCAATCCCCATCTTCCCACAGACCAGTCATTTATCCATGTGCCGACCTCGCATGTATCGTGTCTTCTTAACATTCTACTAATGTTCTCAAGCTACAAACTACTATTTATGCTTTGTCTTCCACGGGAACTAACGCATGCAGACCTCCACCAGCACTCGCGGTCCAGGCATCAGAACTGATTTTTTTCGGCAGAGAAGTATGCATTGACATAGATTCGGGCGCACAACCACTGGCATTACTTCTGTCTGAGTTTAGCAAAATACTACTTAGTGTCCAGATCTGGCGTTGTCTGCCACTACTGTTGCAATGCTGCGTACGGAAACTGCGGTAGACTTATCGAATTCGCGCTGCACGAAAGTCTGCCTCGTCCCTCACCCGCGTAGTTGCCAACGTAAGGGCGGTTACGGTTTACGTCTCTAAACTCAACCCTGGTGACGGTGGGAAAGCAGAGTCACAGGACAGCATTTTCGCACATAACTCGGGCGAGCACGCCGTCAATACTGAACTGACAAACCGCGTTTCCCCCGACAATCGATGACATAATGGCTGTCAGTTCCTTGGTTTCGCCGGAGGGAAAATTGGTGGCGCAACAGTTCTTTACAAATAGAACCTGGGACTGGCATATTCGGCTCAGGTTGTAAGCTGATTGCGCCTGAAGCTGGTTCTTCGGACCGGATAATTCTAAGGGTGGCTGATCTTTGCAAGCCCTGGTGAACTTACCGCTGAATATATTGCAGGTTGCCGTCGCAACTCAGGCCACCCGCGCGTTACAGCGCACCTACGCTTCATTCGGTGGCGCTCGCAATGGCCGAACACTCTAAAGGCGGGAATCAGTCGGTCACCCTCACCAGAACGTCACCAGTCGCCCAATTTGCGCTTACTTATCAAAGTTTCGGCAGACAACTTATCGATGCAACACGCGGCACTTGACTTAACTCAATTGTCTTCCGTGTCCGTCACTAAAACAACCTAACAACAAGTGTTGAAGGCTTTGCCGACAATCTCAGAGCATAGGTCACACTGGTTCGTGATGCCGTGGGCTGTAGCCGGCCGCAGGTGCGCTGGTGATATCCGATACAAGTACGAGCAAGGTTGGGATCTTTATGGTCTGAAATTCCAACTTTGTCTGTTCACCCGATAGTCACATTTGTTTATAATTTCTCATATCTTTTTATTTGTCCTGATCTTTTGGAAAAAGTCCCCAAACTATGGAGGCTCGTAGGCATGTTAGTCCATGTTTGTTACGCAACTCAAACTTACATGTTGCGATTTCCTCCCAGTGAGGCACCACTTCCCACAATGTGTACGTGTTAAGCAAATGAAAGCGTTCTTGAGCCATGTGATTCACTGATTGACACCCGACTTTTATCTTAAAGACCGTTGATTTTAGACTCATACCGCTTGTCTGCATTAAAATCGAAAGACTACTGGCTGTTACTATTGCAATGAAGGATGAAGTCGCATATTCCTCTGCCGGAGGCCTTATTTTCGTTCTCACACTGATGAAAACCGTTCTTAACTTGTAGTCTAAGTCCCGGAAGTCGTTGGATAGCCCTTCGATTTCACTGTGTCGAATGTCTTCACATTCTTGCTGGTGTCACTCAACTGCGAAACCAGTTTTCCGAGGAGGACGGATCTGCGGGCGCTACCAGTGTGTCGCCGTTTGGTACCAGTCTAGTTCCAAGCCTTCCTCTCCTCCTGGACGTTTTTCGTCTCTTCGACTTCAACAAGCGCTCCTCAATGGCCTCAAGCTCTCCAATGGACCTGAGACTGATGTTGCACTTTTCTCCCAGTCAGCGACGCGAAACGGCCTGCCTGGATGCTGTTTGCTCCTGGTTGCACGACTTCCTGACAGAAGCTCTCACTCTCTACGCGGGATCTGTTGCCTTCCCTGAGTACAGCATTCCGGCTGTCACTGAGGTAACATTCAAATTGCGGTTACTATTGACACGGTTTTTTTGGTCGCTCATTCACGCTTTCTCTAGACATCTGCCATTAAACAAGGTCCACTCGCTATCGTTTGACCCTTTGTTTTATTTCTTAGTGTACGTCTCATTTACTGCTTGTAATTGCATGCAGCCCTGGCCATACTTTATTTCTTTAGTTGTGCACGCTTTCTATCCCTGCCCAGCTCAACTCGTCTCGATTTTATACCACAAAATGTGTTCACACGCGCGGTAATCTGTGGCAGTAGACGCAAGCGATGCTCCGAGGTTTCAAAAACCATCTCGACATCTTAATTAGCTGTTTCAAGACAGTTTTTAAGTGATCTTTGGTTCCCCGTTTCCATTGAGGGGACGGCGTCGGAGTGAGCCGATAACCACTGTGTCGAAAGCTGGAAGGGGTTGAAAACTGTCTTGAATACCTGAACAATTCGAAGTGTGTTGTCCGTTTGGTCGCAATGAGGGCGAACTGTTCAACTTGAGGGCGGGTCATATTCAAGTACTGACAACCTTTTTCATAAAGATGAGCATTCAATACATACAGATATTCGGGATGCTGGAAGTTTACTGGATATTCCACAAATAGCATTTATTTTAACCACAAAGTCGTACTTTGTCTGCTAGACAGTAATCTGATCTATTGTGTCACTTCTATGCAATATTGACCACAGAACGCGTTTTAATGGTTACTACCAATATTTCCTGCAACAATCGCTTGTAGCTCCTGACCAACATTGACAGTTTTGCTCTGAAAGCGTACTAGCGTTTGATTTTAAACACGTGCTTTATCCACAGATGCGAACCTTCCTCAAAACCTGCCGTGTGGCCAACTTTACGCGTAATTTCAAAGTCCTCGTTAAGAAGGTGAATGAACACGCTGACTTCGTGAGGAAGAGACGTTCGAGCATCAAAAATCTGACGGATTCACAGGCTATCGTAAGTTTTGTCTGCCTTGATCCCACCACATTTACATCTGTGCCTTACCTCTGGCCTTCATTAACCCAGACCTTTCACGTTTGTTTGCACCAATCGTTAATTCGCCCATCGGTACACGGGCCTACCGACCAAGGTTTGGAGAAAACTGAGCTGACTGGTAGATTAGGCACATGTCAGCAAAAAGATTCTTTATTACCTCCCTGTGGCCACTAAGTCTCCCATTAATGTTTTCCTACCGGGCTATCATCTCAACATGAGTCTCCGTTCGAATTACGCGATTGATATTTGGCGTGCGCCATATTTTCGTTAAACTGCCTCACGCACAAGCAAAAAGCAGTATATAGTGAGTGGCCTATCTCATAAAATGTTAGCCGAAATTCTGAAATGCGTTTTCGATTAGGAGGGGTTACTTAGGCGGGGTCCTGATATTGATTATCACGCGACATAATCCTATGGTATTACGGACTTGCATCGAGATATATATGACGATGGACTCCTGCACGCGTCCGAAAGCTGAAGAAAATAAACAAAGTGTTCCGGTGCTCAGCCCCTCTTCTTCTTCTTCTTCTTCTTCTTCACTTATGCATACACCTGGAACTCGAAATTTCGCCTTCATACGTGGTTTTGTCTGCGCAGAAAGGATACACTTTGTGGACTGAAATCGCTAGACGCTAATATAACGGCTGACCTGACCCAAAATTATTCGAGAATTAGAAAGCTTTTAAAGCGCGAATTTCTACCAAATTAGTGAAAGAAAGCATATTTTGTGCATGTTTACTATAAAAAGATATATTTGCACTTATAAGGCTGTCGAAAATCAATGTGAAAAATGCATACTGTTTAAGTGGTTATTTTTTTCAGAGTGCGATTTTGATAAGAAGTCGAATGGAAGTGCATTCAAAAGCCAACATTTTGGCAATTTCAAAATACCATAGGATTATGTCGCGTGATAATCAATATTACGACCCCGCCTAAGCAATCCTTCCTAATCGAAAACACACTTCTGAAATTCGGCTAACACTTCAAAAGGTAGACTACTCACCGTAGGTCGTTGCTGATGATAGCGAAAGGTTGAGTTCCAGGAGACAGTTAAAAAGCGGGAGACTCGGTCTCGGAAACGATGATTTTTTCCGCCGCAGTGCCGGCACCACACTAGAACCAATCATGAGCAACAGATCAGGGTGGTGGGTGCACAGGGGTTGGATTATCTACAGAATGCAGTCGCTATGCCATCACATGGCCATCGAAAACAGCAGCTTCCGCATTCATCACAGATGGTCGTACGTGGTAAAAGTGATTATGTGATTGTCCGCATCTGAGGCATTAATTGCCGCCATTTGCATTGGTTCTTGGTGTAATATTGACTCGACAGCCGCCCTGTTACTGTCTGACGATGTGTCTGAGTGTGAGTCCGAAACGTCGGACGGATGAGATTTTTGCTCCAACAATCGGATTTTCCTTTTTTCAACAGAACTAATTGCGTTATCATACGTATGTGTACCGCGGCTTTAAGTTATTTGAATTAACGTTTGCTCCCACTATAATATACAGATGATTCTGAAAAGTGTTCAGTTCGCTAGGTGGCGATCCTGAAGCTGATAGCTCACGAACACCCGTACAGCAATCAGTTCGGACTCTTTGGATTTTGACGACGGGAAATATTTTTACAGAATACGGGGGTACTCCCCATACCCTAACTCAGTCAGGTGCCGAGGAAGCGAGATTAAGAAAAAATGGCACATTTATTTACATCTTCTCACGCGGTACAATTGGCTTTGTTAAATCCTTCTGATTGACGTGCATAATTTCCCCGTGAAAGGTGTTCCAAACAGCCTGGCAATTCCTTTCGTTCCATTTACATTTGACGAGGAGGGGATTGCTTTCAGACATTGCCCGTGTCATTAGCATAAGCAGAATCAGCGCTATAAACTTGTCACCTATAACAGCATTATCACTAACCAACCTCACCCGCATACCCCCATTTCATGGAGTTCTTCGTTCTGGGAAGAGTTCTGGTTAGGGGCATATTTGCACGTCTGTTTCGGAATCTCACGCTCCTTTTTCACCGTTTTGCTTCTCCGCTGGCGACTGCTGTCATCCAAACTTTTGACCATCTAATCGTCACCGACATGACGTGACTGCGCTTCCCCGTACAGGCGGCCGTTGAAGCCGGACTTGCCGCCGCTACTGACAGCCCTCTTCTTGCGTACTATGCAATCCACAGGAAGGCACGTGTGCTGGAACTCACTGGGCTTGCCGAACGATTCAAAAATGAGGTAAGTCTGTGTTCTCTGGTTGCTATTCCGGGTGCTTTTTTTCTTTCAGCACAGGTCTGCGCAAACCTTTGCGAGCAGTTTGGCTCTTAAGAGAAGTCGGAAAGTGGGGGCATTCTCGAGTAGTATATGCAGTAGTGCCTCTAGAAGTAGTTGTGACGATCCAAACACGACGGAAACCACCTCCATCACCCCTTCCCCTGGACGGAGGGTCGGTAGCGGTTTGACGCCGCGTGGCGCCACTATAAAAGGAAGTAGTCTCCAATGTGAGTAAGCCTTTTTATGATCAGACTCGGGAGATTGAACACCGCTGGCAACTCGCCCCCTTACCATCTCCACCGCCACCAAAGATTTGCACCCAGTTCCATCCCCTGTCGTTCTGCAGCACAAGATGGGTGCTGCGTTCGTCTTTTTGATCTTACAATCCACCAGACGTTCATCTGAGCCAGCACGTACGTCTGAAGATAGTCGACTGGTCTGCGTACATTGTTCCGTGGGTTTGATTTCTATGTGGATTGGTAGGTGCAGTAGATGTGCTATCCCATGGATTGTTAGCCGAAATTCTGAAATGTGTCTTTGACCAGAAAAGATTACTTAAGTGAGGTCGTACGAATAACTGTCACGCAGCACAATCAGAAGATATTTCAGTCACGTCGGGATGTCGACTTTTGCAAGAACTTCTTTCCGACGGCTTTCAAAAACTACACTGTGAAAAATGAATGCCTAATTAGTGCGATGCTTCTATAAATTTAAATATAGGCAGTGTGTTATTACCGACAAAGACAAGGGAGACTGGAATGACCATTTCTGGCTTATTGGCCATCGTCAGCCAGTTATACCCAATCTCGAAGTGTGGAACACCCGAGGCTCGAACTGACGACCTGTTAGTTGGAAGTCCACGCCTCATAAGAAACATGCGCAACAAATCTATTTTGTTGCAAATTGCGTGCTCTTTAAATTTTATGCCTGATGAAAGCGTATATCTCGCTTTTAAAAAGCCCCTTCGATTGCCGAATAATTTCCAACCTGTTCTGCCTTTGCGCATGCATTCAGAGTTTCCAAACTGCAAACTATATTTTCCCGTAAGGGGAAATCAGGCATTTATACATCGCATTAGAAAGAAGTCATATAGGGTTCGTAAAATTTCGCAGTAGATGTGGACCATGTTGTATACTTTACAAACCGCCTTTTGTGTGGATAATTCGCGATCTCAAAAATCTCATAATTAGAAACTCTCTAAAACCCCCTGAATTCACCTTTCTTTGAGCTTAAAAACTGAAAAAAAGCGTTACTTGTTACCAGCTGGGCATAAGGAAAGTACTTTTCTGCATGTATTCTATAAAAATATATTTGAATGTATAAGGCCATCGAAAATCAATAGGAAAAATGCCTACTCCCCAAGTCTTAATTTTTACAGGACATTCTTTTTGCAAGCAACCGAAAAAAAAATTCGTTTAAACGCCGGCATTCTGACGAGACCGAAATATCTTGTGAAGTTCATGAGCGTCTGCTAAACAATGGCCCTTGCAGCCTGGTGTGTGCTGGCGGTCCTCCGGTACCTGGCTCTCTGGCGGTAGATGGGCTTGCGTTCCCGCTGAATATTCAGATCCTGCGCATGTTGGTGGTGGTGGTGGTGGTGGTAGTAGTAGTAGTAGTAGTAGTCGTCGTAGTCGTAGTCGTCGTAGTCGTAGTCGTCGTAGTCGTAGTAGTAGTAGTAGTAGTAGTAGTAGTAGTAGTAGTAGCAGTAGTAGTAGTAGTAGTAGTAGCAGTAGTAGTAGTAGTAGTCGTAGTAGTAGTAGTGAAAATCCTGGTTGGGTATTTGTTGTGGACCAGGGGGTGTGGAGTGGAATACCAAGGTGCGGGCTCGACCGTGCCATCCGGCCATCCTTCCAACGTCGCGCATCACTGGCACCTCTCACGCAAATGAAAAGTGTGCTTTTCAGCTCCCTTCTCCGTGTGGTTCTCATGTAAGATTCGAGCGTTCTGCCCCCCCCCTCTGTTCGTGCGTAATCAGGATGTGTGTGCTTGGGGGGGGGGAGGGCAGATCACACATGTAGCACGCGCAGACAGACCCTCTGTCAGCCACTGCGCCCACTTCCGGTATCAGACATCTGACCGGCTCGGACAATGGACTGGCGCCCGGGAGTGGGCTGAGAGAGTGAGGTCAACGTCTCAGCTCACTCTTCTTCCTCTTAAACAATCTGACGCGTTTGAAGGCAGAATAGCATTACCGTCAAAGACAAGGGAGACTAAAATGGCCACTTCTGGCCCGTCGGTCGTCGTCAGTCAGCAATACCCAACCTCGGGGTGTGGAACATCTGGGGCTGTGACTCAGTGGTTAGGAGTGTGTGACTTCTAACCAACAGGTCGCGGGATCGAGCCCCAGGTGTTGCACACCTGGCACAACGGGACGAGTGAATTCCGTAGCACGATCGGTGAGCGCTCCTCTACCATTCTATCTTGGTGCGCAAAAAGCCGTGGCTTGGAAGGTTGCCAACTGACGGGATAGCTCGGATCTTGTGTTTGTGTGGAGTTGCGCGTCCTCTCTCACCTCCGGATTTCTTGATTCTGCCTCGACACTGGACCCCGTTGTGGGATGTGGAGAGAGTGCAGTAGATGCAGCGCAAGTCCACTATCACCACGATTTAATTCAGGCTTGTGCCTCTAAAGCGGGCCACGCGGTAGATGCCCTGGACCAACACGGGGCCACGTCGGGGTCCGGCAGACGCTATTTGGGATGCGCGCTCATAGCAAAGGCTAACACGTGGGGAGGGGTGACAACGCGCCCAGGCGCAGACCCTCGCCGTGCCGGTTGGGACCCGAGCTGCCCTTCCTTTGTTCTCGTTGTGTAAAATCCTGGTCAATGTACGTTGTATACCAGGGGGGTGTGGTGGTACGTCTGGGTGCAGGTTTCCGCCGTGTCAGCCATCGGCGTCCCTTCTTGCCTCTGCCCTTGTCCCGGGTGGAAACGGAGGAGGCATTGTGGTGGATGACGCACAAGTGTGCTATTACTGTAAACTAGCTCACGCGCAAGTCACCATCTCTGCCCTCAACCTGCTGTTGCCATCATCGGGCATTACGGTCGAACTGTTAGCAAGCGAAAGACGCAGGCCGTTTTTACTTCGAACCACGTCCATCGACGTGGTGTACAAATTTAGTCGGTGTGCTCGTTTTGCGAAATGTGGTCGCTTGTGTTTATAAAATATGCAGATTTTCTGTATTCCTCGATGTCCATGAGAAGGAAGCGCTACAACTGAAAAATTTCAGGATTATTGTTGAGCGTACTCCCAAGACGTTTAATTACCGAATAGCCAGCTACGTGTTTGACAGTCTTCTGCGTCTGGTTTATTTAACATCGATGGGAAAATATTCAAACTACGCATCACAGTGCCATAAAAGTCATCTGCATCGTAAGCTGTGTTCTGATCTTTTTAGAATTCTAAATTAACGCTACCGTGTACGTTTAAGTAGAAGTATTTGTCGAGTGAACAAATCTCCACTTGAAGAATGCCCTGGTAGTAAGACGGGCACTAAAGGTGTGATCCGGCCATACATTGCAGTACGAGTCTAACGGGCCATTGCTGTCCGACTTCTATTTCGCTCTTCCAGTCCTATCACGGGTGACCGTCAGTCTGTAAGCTGATCTTTTTGCCGATGTTACCTTCCCTTCTTTTCACTATCCAACTCCCACCTTTCTCTCCTCTTTTAGAACACCGCATTGGATTCTGGGGATCATAAGTCGGACAAAAAGGCCAGGGAGATGATGCAGAAAAAGGCTCGACGGATGCCGGGACACATGGATGACGAGGAAGAGAGTGAATCCTCGGACACTGATAGCGACGCCTCCTACGACCTGGACGATGGCCGAACCATAAAACACATCTCCCGCTCAAAGAAGCACAAGGACTCGCCGGATGAGGCCGAACAACAGAGTGAGGCTGTGGCCGTCGCGTCAAGTGACGAGGACTCCGACTTTGATCTGGAGGCGGCTCTGAATGAGGAGGTGGACGATGCATCGGAGCATTCGGGGGAGGATGCCGATCAGCTGACGGACTTTAGGCTCGAAGACTTTGGAGATGAGAATGAGGAGGAGGCGGTGAAGACTAAGGGCACAAAAATGTCGAAAAAGCGGGCCCACAGCAAGTCGTCTCATGCGGATCCCGGGAAACCCGGACGGAAACTGCAGCCAAACAGCACTTTTCGGGACGCTGGCGATCGCGCGGACAGTGGTGATAGTAAAAGGGGGCTGAAAGTGAAGAAGCCCCAGAAGAAGTTCGCGGGGAAAATGAAGGGCGATTCAAATGCCAGAAAGCTGAATGGTGAACTAGGAATGAACCCTAAGAAGCACGCCAGAAAAGTCGACGCAAAACATCAACCGAATAAGAAGCAGAAGATAACTGCCTAATCACGCCTACCCCCCTCCCGCCTTATTTATTTATCCCACCTTGTAAATTGTACATTGTGAGACTCACTTAGCGGTTCAGTTCTTTGGTTTAGAAAGCCCGGAACAGCGACTTTTCTGGGGTGACATTCATGTAGATGTGGGTGGATTTGGGTTTCGGCTGCCTTGGGGGTCTCGGTTTTTGAGATGCCTAAAGTTGAATCTCAATGCTGGTTGGGTTTGGTGGACGCCATCCCTTTTGAATTAGCAAACGGATGACTAGCCTAGGGCAGGAATAGGTTCGTGGTCGTCGTTTGGCCGGAAGTGTCCAGTCCTAGTTGGTACTTGTTCTTTTTATCGACCCCATCTGCCGCCTAACATGATCTACATTTAAATTCAGTCCCCGGAACTCTGTCCATGGTCGACAGTCTTATCCAGTGAACAACACCCACCTCACATCATCCCTGTCAAGTTCTGTGTCGTCCAATTCATATCATTTTTTGGCAACGACGTTGGTAGGAAAAGCCTTAGAAGATCATGCTGGTTCAGGACTGGCTTCGGAAGCAGTTAAGTACAACACTTTGCCCTATAAGAGTCTACCCTTTCGCAAGATTCGACCCGGAATATTTGTGTTCGTTGGCCTGTCGATTCACAGGCTTAGACACCGCACAACGTATAGCAACAAACTGGTGCACCGTTGACAACAAAATAGCCAGTGATTGAGGTGTTGCCATGTTTGCCTTTCGGTCAGGCGACGTGTTAAAATGGCGGAATAAAAATTGTTAATTACTGCTCCATGGCAGCCGGGAGGAATAACTGCCCTTCTCATTCATAGTTGCGATCAAATATCGATCGTCGCAGCTCTCTTGAGTGCTTCCTGAATACAATTCTAAGGCTTCAACAATGATACGCCAGCGAGAAATGGGATAAGCCTTTTGAGCAATATAAGTGTTGATAAAAGATCTCACAAACAGCACAATTCAGAGACAAGCGAATATTCCTGCTCCGGGCTACTGGCGCGAACTCATTTTTTGCTGAGAACCTACGGATTGTTATCGCCTTGGAAGTGATGCCAGTTAGGGCGAATAAATAGGGGATCCGATTAATCGTGTGTGGAAATTGGTCGGTTTTTTGTAGTAAACTTCAAAAGAGCGGAAGGAGGGGGTGGGGGAGGGGGCTCAATTTGAAAAATAGTCTCAGAAGACGCTAACGCAGCACCAGCCTTGGCGCCAGACTGATCCAAGTGTCCTGTGTGAGGCGGTACTGTGATTCAGACAAGGAGACCTTGTAGGGTGTTGGATTGAGTTGGCGTCGGTGATCGGGTCTCAGTTCGGCAAGGCTTTGTTTCACCCGACGTCGAATATCTTCAAGGCTGGGTACGGTGCAGGTTACCTGGTAGAACGGAAGAAGAGGATCCGGCAATGCAGGTGCAGACAGGAGATGTCGTTAACAGTTTTTCTATGAGAGAACAATGATGGCGTAGGAATAGCCTTGATGCATTAGGGGATGATGCTCAAGGGGAATTAGCATACTCCCGAACAACCGACAGCGATGCTAGTGTGTCGCTTACTGGCAGACCGTCTGGCGTAAAACTCATTGGTCAAAAACTCCGGACTGTACTTCCAGGTCATCTAGCGCCGAGCTGGAGTCAGGGCTGCCTATTAAGGGCTATCATCTAGGCTGCTCAAGACATACCAAAAGTAAGTTACTGCAGTTCCTTGCTGCAACTGAAGGTATACCGGTAAATATTCATGAACCTAGATGTTGGTGGGGAAAGAGGAGAAGGCACGTCTCTGGTTCCTCATCAAAGTACAAAGTTGAAGCAATATTTCCCCGGAATGAATTTAAAAGAGGCATAGACAGCAGAATTTATTAGAACCAGTAAATTTCGCAACGGCTTATCAACTGCAGCCTGTCGTTTCACAACACAGATAACAAGTGAGAAAGGTACATACAACTCAGCTGAACTCATATTCTGCAGCCCTACTAAGGTCATCCAAGTTCCACGGGCGAAGGATGCCTTGCCATTTAACGCCACGTCAAATTGTGTTTACGAATTCAGATGCAATTGTGGATGCAAGTACATTGGGCGAACGCAAAGGCAACTGGCAGCCAGGTCAGTTGAGCGCCTGCCTAAATGGCTTCTTTGGAAGAATAAGATTCCACGGTCTTCTATTACAAAACACCTTGTTAACGGTCATTCGGTTAACCCCAAAACATCTTTTCGAGTATTAGCTAGAGCATGAACAACTCAGTTACTGTGCTACCTGGAGACAGCCTAAATACGGCAGGAGAAACCCGACATATGTAAACAGTTAGACCACGTGATCAAACTTAGCTTGCCCTGGTAGATCTGAGCCCTTTTGTTTACGAACTCCCTCGGCGTGTTAAATTCCCCATTTCAAGTGCATTTTCAAGTTACCATTCTATTGATTAGTGTACATGCAGGATACGATGACCTTGCTGTTTTATATTGATTTTCTCTGTGAAAGTTCAACCCTCTGTACCTTTCTCACTTGTTATCTGTGTTATGAAACGACAGGCTGCAGTTGATAGGCCGTCTATTGGTTCTAATAAATTCTGCTGTCTACGCCTGCTTTAAAAGTACAAAGTAATTTTTTACTCGATGTAACACCTTCTGCTCAGCGTGTACTTTCTGTTTATCCAACTAGCAAGGGCAGTCGAAGGCCGCAGGAAAAGTGAGTAGGCAGACTTACTTTGCCGTCCTTCCAGACAACCATGTGCAGCTTTCGGACGGAAGATGGAATTATCTCGACAAATTTTGCAGCATGATAAGCGCTTCGACAGAGGACGCGTTCTCCAACAGTTGGTTCTTCCTCGTCAGCAGATTGCGTAAGATCGAGCAATGCCACACCTAGTGGGAGAAATCCGTAAAAAAGCTGTATTCAGCAAAAAAGGCCTCCGCGAGGTTTGATACTTAGGATACCCGAAGGTCTTACCTTTGCTGTCGAATAGGCGGTATGCCATTTTCCGCCCTGGAATGTTCATTTTAAGGACGTTTTCACTTAGTTTTGCCGTAGGCACTCCGTTGATCTCCACCAGTTTGAATACACAGCCCAGAGCCGATTGTTTCTGACAGGTTACCAGTTGTGTCCCGACCGCAAACACATCAATCGAGTGGCCCTAAATCGGTGCCCGCGACGACCAATCAAAAAAGTGATTTAGATTTAAATTAACACAGGAGCGGATCTCAAGTAGATGCTGAGTAAAGACTAGACGTTATATGCAAGAGACTGCCCTATCGTACTGCAGCGGGTTGTTACAATGGAGGTTTGGTCTGTGCATTGGCTAGCTTTCTAAAAAAACATCGTCATCGGATTGGTTGCGCATATAGGGGTTGCATTCCAAATGCAAACGAAGACTCGGGGGTATAAATTTTGGTCAGCATAGAATGTTAACAGCATATTGGACAACTGAATTACTTGTCCGGTTTTTATTTCTCAAATACTGCGCTGTATTGGCGAACTAGAACTTGTTACAGGCGACCCAGAGTATGCGCGGTGGTATATGATTTACCTACTTCCTATATTTGTTAACCAGCTTATTTCATTTCATTAGCAATATTAGCGATAACGCATAAATTGCACGAGTAGATTTTGCAGTTGAATAAGGAAAACCATCCCAAGACTTTCCCACCTGTTGATAAAGAGAAAGAATGGTGTCCTCGTCCAGATCATTGCTTACGATTATCTTGAGATCACGAAACCATGGTAGATGGTATCTATGGCAGTGGGCATAAGAGAAGGAGACAATTATCATCGACATTGAGGTAAATTTAAATCAGGTAATCAATCTTTTAAGATCTAAAAAAATCAAAAATATGTGGGCGGAAAATGGTGAAAATTCGGCAGATCCTGAAGAAGAAAGAAATAACCCCCATCCCTTTATTCTGGAAATATCGAAAGCGAACAAATTCGATCGTCACTGTATGAAACCCCACCGGGGCTGCTGTAGTTAACTTCAACCCTAATGCCAACCGTGGTCATGGGTATAATGGGTAACCCTAAACCTTAACCCGTAAGCACTTAAGAAAGAGTTGGAGGTAGCCAGGACCCTAAACCAGGCCTTTAAACCCTAACCACTAAACCGAAAACCCCAATTATAGTTTCAATCCCATATCCGAACCATAGCCCAAACCTGACAACCCTTGCCCTAAGAATAACCCATGTTCTGACACTAACCGTAATCTTGACTCAAATACGGAGAAAAGCAACGTCGTTAACGCTAGTGAAGGTCAAAGTCCGCATATTGTACAATCCCCTTCTACACCTATTGTCAGAAAAACCGCTATGAACCAAATCCAAGGTGGATTACATACCAAACTCTCACCAAAGTGTCTGTCAATGACTTAAATGCCTATTATACAGGATCCAGCTTGAGAAATATGAAAAGTAATATGGTCGGGAGAGGGGAAATTGTGGAACATACTGATCTGCAACCTGCGAGAACTTCTTGCGCACAGCAGTGGAGAGGTAGGCCAAATCACCGCTGTCGATCCTAACGCCCACCGCTTTGTGACCAAAGTCCCATAGAGCCAGAGCGACGGCGCAGAAGTTATTAACACCCGACCTAGTTCGTGAAGTCAAGAAGGAAGTAGACACAAAGTTGAATTAAAAATGGGCGAATTTTAAGCAACTTCGAATGTGTTAAATTAGGTTTTGTAAAAAATGTTCAGATTACGTCACTCACACATACATTGCTACTTTAAAGGAATAAGTAGTATGGTTTTAAACGATCAAATTTCCCACTGGCGCGAGCAAAGTACGACTTCAGTGTCAAGGCATTGCAGCCAATAATGGCCACGCCCTGTGTGCGTGGTAATCGAAGGGATGAGCATTTCATGTGTGGCACACGCACATGGTCCGTCTGTATTAAAACTGACGCGCTCAAATCAATCACGATGAGCTTTTTCCTATCTTGGAGCTTTTATAACCGATGGGATAAATCTGTCCCCTTGGAAGTATTTTGAGCCAACTGGAAAACCAACATTCGGGCTGAAAGGGCTCTCACAGAACTCTCTCTGTTGTGAGCCTCGAGCTACCCTTATTACAAAACGGTGCACGCTGTGAATATCAGGTCGTGTGTGGTCCGCGTAGACCGACCGTTTAGGCCTTTCAGCCAGTGTGTCGACCCTCAACACCGATCGTCTTAATAGTATCTTACCATCGGAACAAAGTGGACTATGGAGGAGGAAGTTTAGTAGATGCTGCGCAAGTCTGCCATTTCGTAAACTGATCTACGCATAAATCACCGGTTAGGTGCCCAATCCGTGTGGTGTACGGTGGAAATGTACGTTTACGACAACGAGCTGTCATGTTAGACGACTGACAATTGCATAAAACTTTATAACTCAGAGGTGACGTTGAGTCCCCCCAGAGTTCGCTTTAATCCGAGGCAAGACGGGACAAATATGTTCTCTACAGTAACCGAACAGACGGGCTCCTCGTCCGACAACGCAGTTGAAAATGTGCCGATCTATGCAGGAACATTTAAAGGGCATAGCTAGGGGCTTGGTGCTTTTGCGAATACAATCTAAGGCTGCCTTCACAGGCGCTAACTTACACCCTCTACAGCATAAAATATGGCTAGGCTGCCCGCAAGTACTCGGAAATCCAAGCCCACGCACACTGGAGTCCCAGGATGCTAAAAGGGGGCCGTTACTTCGGTTTTGACGCCAGTCACGCGCTGCGCAAACGTTCCATTTTGGGCTTTTGGTTGTTCAAAGTGGAATTAATTAAGCGGCGTGCTTATAGACACAATGAAGCAGGTCAATGAACGATCTGTTGATTCGTGGGCAATCAACGCAGTAGACGGGTAGTGCTCTTTCTATTGCCGAGTAACACTTGCAGTAGTACAGTTTTGCATGTTAGGGGCTCCAGAACCCTTTTACCACGGGTAAGAGCCTAGGCAGCTGTTTTGTCAGGTGGAACGAATATGCTGTGCGCTGTAACGGAATAAGTTGCCATTTACTGCGCGTTAATGCCTTCAGAAGCAGTCATGTTCTATTGAAGAAAACTCAAAATGACGCGATCGTGGGAGTACAGGGCCCCTTCATTAATCGAAGAAATTAAACAAATTCTACAAGATAAACTGCGGGTGGGCTGAGAAGATGGGCGACAGTTTCCGGCTCGCGAGGTGGACATAAACAAACGGGTACTTGAGCAGATCTTGGTCTCGGTTT
This sequence comes from Spirometra erinaceieuropaei, assembly GCA_902702965.1. Lineage (NCBI taxonomy): Eukaryota > Metazoa > Platyhelminthes > Cestoda > Diphyllobothriidea > Diphyllobothriidae > Spirometra > Spirometra erinaceieuropaei. The sequence continues at coordinate 164,925 of CACRXP010000942.1, read as the reverse complement.
TTAATCGAACTGGACAGAAATGGTACACCGTCGATTTTAATTTTCCAAAAATAACTGAAACGGCATGTCACATCAAAATTATATTTAAAGCCCCAACCCGGATAACGGTACCAGGGTGAATGAGGATAACTTCTGTCCAAAGGCATTTCGATTGATATGTTGGAGGCTCCGCCAGTTTGCAGATGGCAATCGCACTCATATTTGGAGTTTATGGGTGCTTAAATTCAAGTTTTGGCAAAAGTTTATCACAAAAAATCGAATTTCGATTTCACAAGTTTCCTTATATTAATGGTTCAATACGTCGAAATTGTTAGTGTGTGCTTCCGATAGGAAATTATTTAATCCTATTGGTAATAAATAATTTTCATTAGCTGCATGAAATTTCATTACCAATTTCTCCTGATCGATCACAGAAAAGGAGCCAGTAACCCACAACGATCAGCACCTGATTATCAATATTATCAACTGCCCTGTTTGGGCAGTCAAATTACTGTATCAGATTTGGTGGATTCCAGACGTTGCAGTAGTTTGGGCCGGTAACTTGACCCAAGTGTGATAAAACTCGCGTCGTCCGGCGGGGCCTCGTAGCTCAGGTGGTTAGAGCGTTGGCTGTACTTAAGCCTTCCCCCTTACTGCGTGGGTCCCACCGAGACGCCGAGTTTTTCATAGTTGGGTCAATATGAATAGCACAAAAGATAGAAAAAGTTTAATAGGCTCCTTTGACCTATTTTCAGGGCCCAGGACTCTAGTCTGTATGGGAATCACTCCGCATTCTGTCTCTTAATCTGACTCGATCGATGGACACCAATCTTTGCTGACGATGTTTAGAACTGCCCAAGAACGCGTTTTCAAGTATTCCGATTTCTGGCGGACACGAATGCTTGTGATGACTACCGGTTTACTGAAGAGAGAATACCGACATTTACACTGATACTAATGTGAGAATCAAGACATGCCCATGCTTTGAATGCCCACGTTCGTGAAAGGGGTCATTCGGTCTCTCTGGAAAAGACGTCCGTGTGTCCCGCCTGCGTGTTGTCTGCGTACAACACGCACGTACTCAACACTGTCTCGCCATTGGCTGGAACCATGATGTGTCCTTGAAACCCGATTGGTCCGTGTCTTCGAGAAGTTGCTCGGCTACTTTAGCATTTTTTCTTGGAGCGGATTGGGTAGAATTCTTACGAACCTGATTGGGATGCTATAAATACGCGCGGATTTTCAATGAGAACGACCTGCCTATAAAAAAATATTTTCTTCATAGCTGATCGTGCTTTTCTCTACCGTGCTGGTGGTTTGGGACCTAAAGATCTGTATGTGTCTGCCATGCCATAGTCAGCAAACCATGGTCCTCGCAGTCTGGTGCGCGCTTTCTGACACCGGGTTCCCTGTCGGTGGATGTGCCTCCGTTTCCGCTGAGTATACATGTCGTGAGCGTGGCTGCCCATTCATCCTCGTCCTTCTCACCCGTTGTGATGCTCTTGCTATTGGTTAAAATTTTGTTCAAATTTCTGTCGTGGACCAGGGGTGTTGTGGTACGCCCAGGTGCGGGCCCGGCCGCGCCAGCCACCTGGGTCCTCCAGTCTTCTTGACTATATTTTTACACTGAGCCTACGGGGGGGGGAGGGAGAAGGAGACAGTGCGGTAGAGGTCGCGCAGGTCAACATCCATTTACGCGCAAGTTACCGTGACTGTTGCACCTTGCTGTGGAACTCATGGTGGTCACTGCCGGGCACGACGGTCTAACTGTCGGGGGTTCGGGAAAATTCCGAGCTTGCATACTGTTGGTGTTATTACGAAGTTCCAGAACGGATTATGACAGCCCAAAGTGCAGATTTGCCATGGGTTTCAGGACCTCTACGTCGGAAAGAACCGCGCAAATGACAAACAAAAAACGAAAAAATAACTGGTCAAGTGGCTGACAGTGGGGAAAATCATCCGATCTTACTTAAGTACGCTGTAAGTATCCACTAGACCAACGAAGGATGAAGGGAAGGCGGCCGCGTAATGAACGAATGCACTGAGTTCCTCCGGTTTCACTTCCTCAATGCTGAAGTCAAGTGTGGTGACAAGACGCAGAAGCCACTTTTTAGAAGCGTCGGCGAGCTGACTTGTATCGAAAGTCGCAGCTTCAACCGGGGTCGCCGCAGCGGGTTCTCCAGCTACCGTTTGATCCGATGGTTTTTGGAGGAACCTGTTCGGAGCAGTCGAAGAATTCCTTTTGGAGAAAAAAAATAAGGTGACCTCATCGGAGAAACCAAGTTTACAGAATTTGTTTTGAGAACTGGATGCAGTGCCGTCCATCCCAAAAAGTAACGACTTTTCCATTAAAAAACAGTATTTCGCTGGAATGCTTAGTAGTTAGGACGGATGGAGAGTTGAAACACTTATAGACACTAAAAAGGAACGATTTTGGTTTAAAACTTTTCACTTCGAAATAAATAGCAGAGATTTACAAACCGTACGTTTGGCGAAAAACCTCCGGTAACGACAAGAAAGTCGCATGACAAAATTAGGCATACGCAAGAACTTTTGGATCTCAAAGGGTCTCAGCCATTACAACCCGAACGTCTTGAAAATGGACCATGAGAGCATGAATGTAATCTGCAAAATTAAGTAATTTTACACGGACTGCAATCGTGCTACAGCCTTAGTCGTTCTGAGTAACTGTGTCTTCTAGAAATCGGCGAATGAAAAAATAGGGCGGTTCGGACTGAAAAAGGCAGTTTCCTGGACACATGTAGTTTACCCTTTATATATATGCATTGTGGAGGGTACTGATAAAAACAATAGAGACAGCGATATTCTTTTCTGGCTTATTAGCCGTAATTAGCAGATCCACCTAACACGTAACTAGGTTCTTTCATCATAGAACGCTAAGTAGTCAAATTCACTACCACTGAACCACGGGTCATTTGTCCTGTAGGATTTGGAATATTAACTACGGTAGCGGAGCCTTCATCGGTCAGCTTACGGCGTGACATGTTTTCCCGTTGTGCTTTGCGTCCCAATCCAGAACCCTAGAAGCATCTGCGCTGTGTACGAGCGCAGGTTTGTGTTATTGGTCCCGGCTGCTGTCCAGGGTTATGATTGGCTGAATGAAGGCAGAATAAGACCGAAGCAGTACTGTATCAGAATGGTATTACCGACAAAGACAATATTATGCACTGCTGTGCGGCTGCCGGTTGGAATCGAGAGAGGGCCCTCAGGCACAACGGGACGAGTGAATTCTGTAGAAACGATCGGTGAACGCCTCTCTACCATAGTACTGTATACATCTACCCAAATTCTCTGTCGTCCCTCCTCCCCGCTATTATAACTTGGCTGACTTCGGCCTAGTGGTTGGTTGCCTATTCGTGGCCTTTGTCACCCATGCGGAGCTTGTTTGCTTCGGGAAGCCAATAGATTGGTGTGCGCCCATTCCTGATTGAGTAAATACCCGATCTGCAACGACGGAAAATGACAGGTGGCGAGGCACTGATGGACTTTGGTTCGGCGCCATCTGTGGACCATCTGCGCCGCGTAGGAGTGCATGTTTGTGTTTCTGGTTGCAGCTGCTGGCCAGGATTATGATCGCTGAATGACGGCGAATCTGCCCACATTCCATGTCGTCCATGCGCTCTGCTAATATATATATATATATATGTCAAACGAATAATTTCAGAAATTATTCAGTGCAGGACATGGAGTTCAGTCCCCGGGACAAGACATTTTAATGTCTGACATGTGAACATTCCGGTCGAGGACCAAAAACTACTGTGGACTAACCATCTAATGCCCATTTTACAAGAAATTGGTACTACAAGTAGTAAGAAATCTATGTGGCAGAGTTATTATACCGTATTTTAGGGCTACTAGATGCCATTCTAGCAACACAGGTGCGATTTAAAAGCCCAGAAACGTGTTTTTTCCGATTTTTTTGCTTCTGTGTGAGCAGCTGCGAGGTGTTTGACACCTCAATGGGTCCCCCACTGCTGTTGCTAGTCAGACCTTAAAACGTCCTGTTCCGGTCACTTAACTCCTGCTTGGCTGAATGAAGGCAGAATTCGCCGAAACAGTCTTGGAACAATCTACCCAAATTCCCTGTCATTCCCTGTCCATTATCAGATCCCTGTCAACCTGGTAGGTTTCTGCATGTTCAAGACATCTGTCGACCACTGGGAGTTTTCTTACTTCGAGAATCCACTGGAGCAGTGTGCGCCCATTCCTGCATGAATAATAGGCTACTATCTATGACCGAGCTACGCTTAATAAGGCAATGGTTTTGTTGGGTCCGCGACCCTCCTCAGCATGCAATCTCTTGGTCATTATTCTGATTCATGTGAGACGTGAATCTTTCGCAGCTTGGGTCTTCGGCGTCAGCGTCTGGAATCAAAAAAGGCAGTCTGGGACCAGACAGAACAATTTCCGACAGTTTTGATAACCATGTGTTTGAATGTACTAAAAATTTGCTTCGGGTGATAAAAACAATAGGCATTTTTAATATTTATAATAATAATCTAGCTCTCGGCCATTGGTCAGTTGGTAGTCCAGGCTTTTCCACACTGCACTGTCGGCCAACGGCTCAACCGTGTGCCTACTGGTCTGGTGAAGGCCGTTTTCGGCAGGACAGCCGATAGGTCGACTACTGAAACATAAACAACTGTTGGATACAAGGGGTTTGCAACTTTTATGAGTTTATAGGCCCTGAGGGGAAGGTTTAACTTGCAGGTGGTAGCAAAACAAACTCGTTGATTTACAACATCTACCAATGACAACCGGCAAGTAGTAACCAACAGAACCTCAGATCCCACCTACCATTGAGAACTCCGATGTTGGAATTGACAGCCAAGATTGACGAAGTTCTCCCTAACTGAAAAGCGGCAAGTCAACACGAGGTTAAACTTCACTCAGAAAATGGGAATCCTGGTGTTTATGGGATTGTTGTCGCAACACATCAGTGCTATGGAACACTATGTGGAAGCCATTGCTAAATGGCACTCAAGAATTATCCGTTTATTTACGCAGCTTGTGGTATCGAGGTTGTGCAGGTAACTTTCATACATTCCGCGTATCCTTGCAATGCCAAAACAACTCTCGCTGGGTGAGAGATTCTACGAGACTGTCCCGTCTGAGTTCTTACCTTCGGGTGGGCCTTCGGCCTACGATCCGGGGGGGGGGGGAATTAAAATGAAATTTGTCAATGAAAAACCCCTACCCCAGAGGTGCGGCTGTGAAGGACGAAACGAAGGAGTGAGAGTGTGTCCCACACACAGGGATCCCATAGAGTTTTCCAGCCAGAACGTTGCTCGTCCCGTCAAAACCTAAAAGTTCAACTGTGATTGTATCAGGACGGCAATAAAGCATTGTGATTGGACGAAAATATTTATAGTATTCAGACTCTGGGTGCGTGTGAGAGAGAGAGAGAGAGAGCTGCGCCCACCTCGCAATGCCAACGCACAACTGCCTCCAAGGTGTCTACGGTATCAACGGACATTCCGGGCACGAATCAGACTTGTTGGACACCTTCGAATTAACTGCAGCACTCGGACTGCACCAACCGTCTTTCCTCCGTCCACATCTACCTCGTTCTCCCCACTGCCAACTAATTCTGACCGCCCTCCTGAACCACCACCTCCATTCTCCTCCTCCTTCCGCTCCCCCTCCTCCAATGCCTCAACGTCGACCTTTGTGGCGTCTGCCATGCATCTCAACACTGCACACAATCCTGACACAGCAACAAACACCAGCATCACAATTGCGACAACAGAGCTGAGGACCTGGACTGCACCTGTCCTAACTGCGACCGCACCTTCACCTTACACATCGGCCTGGTCGGTCACTTGCGAATCCATAGCACATAAACTGACGAACTAATGCTTGCAGCGTCTAGCTACACCTGCCGCAGCCGTCTCCACTGTCCACACCGCCCTCACACGTTCATGCGTCGCAAGGGCCTATTCAGCCACATGCGTATCCACGAGAGCGGAATTGACCGCAGTCCCGACACACCCACCACATCCAACACAACCATCACGCCCAGTCCCATCCTCACTTCGTCGCCCTGTGCGACCACCACCATCATCACCACCGCCTTAGCATACACAGACACCACCGAGCTTTCATGCCCCCACTGTCCACGCACATTCACCTCACGCATAGGCCTGGTCGGTCATGTGCGAAGCCATCGCACAGAGACTGGCGAACCAGTGCCCGAAGCACCCACCTGTACCCGCCGCAACCGTCTTCACTGTCCACACTGCCCACGCACATTCATGCTCCGCATGGGTCTATTCGGCCACATGTGCATCCACGAAAACCAGCGGTAGGCAACCGCCGGCTGCACCACACCATCCCACCCTTCCTCCCTTACCACCATCTCATCACACACCAACATCAACCACCGTAAGCACCCAACTGCCACCTCCCACGCAAGTGGGAATTGAGCGTCTCGACTCGATCCCCATGCGGCTCCTGATGCATGGGTGACTCGAGCCTGAGACTATCCCGACGCTTCAAGTGTCGTGGAGAGAAAGGCTGCTGATTGACGCCCCAACTCAGTCCATGCAGTCCGTCCAGTTGTATGTGTTTTGTGTGGAGTGGCGGACTGGTGGGCTGGGGGCCGGATCGATACAGCTCCTTCCACGGCACTCTCACGTAAGTGAGAGATACGCCGCTCAATCCCCGTTGTGTGAAATCCTGGTGTTTGTGTGTGTTTTGGGGGCCAGGTCGTGCATGTGGCGCGCGCAGACATGGTCACTCGACCACCCGGATACCTGGTTCCCTGTCGGCAGATGCGCTTACGCTCCCGCTGAGTATTCAGATGGTAGGCATGGCTGTCCAGTCATCCTCGTCTCTCTGGCCCCTGTTGGGGTGTTGTTGTTGTTAGCGTAAAATCTCGCACATTCACTCATCGCGTGGACCTATTAGGACACATGTGCATTCACGAAAAATTGCGGTAGACGAACGCCGACTACACGACACTATCGAACTTCCCCCCACCAGCACCTGCACCTCCCAACACCATCACCTATCACAGACATCCAATTGCCACCTCCCTCGCTTCTCAACTCCCCCCTCCATATGGCTGCATGTATGATCCGAGTCTGAGGCTATAACTTTGCGCCAAGTGCCGTGGCATAGAGGGCTGCTGACTGACACCCCAACTCAGCTCACGCAGTCTGCCCAGTTGTGTGCGTGTATTTGTGTGGAGTGGCAGACTGGTGGGCTGAGAGCCAGGCAGTCACGGAGTGTGTGCGTTAGGAGTTGTCTCTCAGGCGAGGACTGTTTGGTTACCCAGCCTTGAATCGTGGCGGCCCAGACAAATGTAGGGCCACGTGTTACCCTAAAAGTCTGTAAGCATCTGCTATGCCAGGATCATCAAACCATGACCCTCGCAACCTAGTGTGCACTGGCAATTCTCTGATACCTTGTTCCCTGCTGGTGGATGCGCTCGCGTTCCCGCTGGGTACACAGGGCGTGGGCATGGCTGCCCAGTCATTCTTCTCCTTCTGACCCGTTGTGCAGTTTTTGGCTGAAATCCTGGTTGAGTGATGGTTGTGAACCAGGAGGTGGGTGTGGTGGCACGCCTAGGTGCGGGTCCGACCGTGCCAGCCACCTGCACCCTCTCCCGCCTCCGGTCTTCTTGACTTTGTCTTGGCACCGGACTTGGGTGGGGGAGGAGGAGGAGGACATGCGGTAGGTGCTGCGCAATTATGCACCAACTATAAACTAAATCACGCGCAGGTCACCGTGCCTGGTGCAACTTGCTGTGTAGCAGGCGGTGGGCATCCTCGGTCTTGATGATCAAACGGTCGTGTGTCAATGACAGGACATAGCAAACATTCCTCGCAAGACAGCACCGAACTACTCTGTCCTCCACTTCAAAACTCATTTCGTCTAAACCTGCCGCCGGCATCAGTGATAGTCCATAGTTTAGGATGCAAATACCATGTAATACTGGAGCCGGGGAATTCTTGAGACCAGCAAGTCTCTGCCGGCATAGGAATCAGTGTGGGAAACTGACAGGGGAACGCCATGTCTGTTTCCCCCCTCCCCTTGGCACATAAAATATCCCGTTGTTAAGCATTCTAATTAATAAAATTAGGAGAATTTGCCAAGACCTTGAGACATCATAGGTAGGAAAACACGCTGAGAAAATAAGCCTGTGAAATCTCAGCGAAGCTCCGCAAGGAAATCTACACTTTCTCCTCGGAATTGTAGTGTTCGCATTTTTCTTTGTGTTCATCAATGCGATTTACAAAGTTTTTGAATTTGAAATTAAAGATGTACACATTTTATTTACAAGGACTAACTCCCTTCCATAAGCTAATGGATACAAACTAAACTGATCTAACAGTGTTCGAACACCGTCTCTGTCCGACATGTAGTCATTCAGTGGCTTCAAAGACCTCCCTAACAAAAAACCACCCCTAGAGGATTCAAAACAATAATCCCTCCAAAATATCGAAAATGAAAATTAGTCCGATTATAATCAAGGTCATTCCTCTTGGTAACTGTCTTAGTCGATGAAAGTGATTAAAAGCTTAATTGATAAATATAGACGTAGATTGGATGAGCGGATGATGAGATCATCGGTTGCGGAGAAACCACCCGCCTGTCAGTAACAAAACGAAGACAATAATCTCTATGATTGTGTAGATTCTTTGGACATTTAAATAGTTGGCTTTTGTAACAAAACCTTCAGAAGTGTCGCTATAAGATATATTTGAATTTATAGGGGTATCGAAAGTCAGTGGGAGAAAATTCATACCAATTAACGTGTCATTTTTTTTACGGAATGTGGTTTATGCGAGCGGTCAAAAAGCGGCTCATTCGAAAGCCGGCATCCTGATGTGGCTCAAATATCTTGAAAATATCATGATAATAAATATGACAATCCTACCTAAATAATCTTTTCGAATTGAAAACACATTTCAGAAATTTAGTCCACGTTTCATGGGATACCACATCTATTGTAATTTAGCTCAGTCAAAAGAAGTCAACGAAATTTAATGTTTAGGCAGATTTGATTGCATTACCTGAATATCCAATTATGAAAACGTGGGGATCTCAGTGGGATTCAAATTCACGACACAAAAAAACACGAACTAAGTGCAGCCAACGCTTTAACAACCTGAGCTACGAGGTCCCGACCCAGATCCTTGAGTTCTCACGTTTGGACTAAGTTGCCAGCCCAGCCTATTGTGACGTACGGGATCCGTCAATTCTGATACAGTGGACTGAGTATTCAGGCGGGATCTGCTAAGCACCAGATGGCTACCAGTTCCATTTGATTAATAGATATTTTTGTCATATTTGAACGATTCATTTGACCTCGGTGTGAACACGGTGGAATTATAAACCACGATAATATGGGCAAAGCCTGAGTACAGTCGACAGACTTACCACTAAGTTATGAGGCCTGTACTGAGTTTAATCATATTTTTATCGAGTTATCCGCCCAAGCCTACTACAACATTAATCTCATCGACTCTAATAGAGTAGGCTGACTGTCCATGCAGGTTTTTATAATCAATCAATCTAAAACTCACGAGACGATTGCCAGTTGATTATAATATTAGAGAATCATTTTATATGGCATTGCTTCTTAGTGGATTGAAATGGTCAAAATGGGGTATTTCGCTTTCCAGAATTCAAAAATTCGACGAGTTCAAGTATTGGTTTCTCGTAAGATATGCATGAATCTACAAAGGTCCCCGTAGCATGCCTAACAAGCAGGCTTTTCCTATAATTTAACTAAATGGGAATCCTTCTAAACCAATGAAAGCAAAGGGGGCAACAATCGGGAGATGACACCCAAAGATCCGTTGACTAGAAATAATACCTACTATATCTATTTGAGTAGGATATAGGCCTACACATTTGTTGTTTCATACGACCACAGTTCCCTTTCCTTTGAGTCTGTAGCGGCCCCACTCGGACGCCTGCTGCAACACCTGGGGCTCACGCGGGTACCTGAACGCGCGTGCCAGTGGCTGTCTGTTTCTCAGCTAATCACAGCTAAGCGCACTCTCCAATCAGCTTCAAAGCCAACTCACACACGCACTCGCTCAAGGCGCTCTGGCGTCTGTTGCGGTGGCACACAGATGCCTGCTCTGCCGGCGCCGGAAAGGTGTTCTCGTCCAGCTGCCGCCTTGTTCTGCACAGAACAAAATACCCTCTCTCTACACTGGTGACCAACCCCTGATCCTTCTGTTGGGCATCGGGCTTGAAGGTCGGAGTGCCTATAGTCCGCCTATGGCTTAAGATGCCGCGACAAGTACTTTCAGGCGACCATTGCCGGCACTTAAAAACACACGAGCACTGAGGAAAAGTAGCCCGTAGTAAAGCTTAAGGTTACTGTTGCAAGAGCTTCGATAGGGCCTGTATCTGAAAACTATAAGCATGTATTTTGGGCGGATGCAATTATAAAGACGTAGTTTATTTTAGGAGGAGGAAGAAGAGGAGGAAGAAGAAGAAGAAGAAGAAGAAGAAGAAGAAGGCGAGGAGGAGGAGGAGGGGGAAGAAGAAGAGGAGGAGGAGGAGGAGGAGGGGGAAGAGGAGGAGGAGGAGGAGGGGGAAGAAGAAGAAGAGGACAAGGAGGAGGAGGAATAAGAAGAAGAAGACGGGGATGAGGAGGAAGAAGAAGAAGAAGAAAAAAAAACAAAAGAAGAAGAAGAAGAAGAAGAAGAAGAAGAAGAAGAAGAAGAAAGGTGGTCCAGTACTGGAACATTCTGTTTATTGTTCTGAGCTTTCGAACTCATGCAGGAGTCCATCGTCAGAAATAGTAGCAGCAACAGAACGAGCGTCAGTT
>CACRXP010000942.1:87774-143557 GCA_902702965.1 Spirometra erinaceieuropaei | reverse complement strand
AACAAACCACAGACCCAAACTAATATGTGCAAATGCTTGCCTGTTAAAAGTGGAGTGACCATAGAGCACGGGCCAGTTGCAAACGTATCCATGGCGGTAAACGAGTCAGGGCACCGTTAGGTTCTCTAGAAGGTAAAAAAAAGTCCAAGGATGCGAGCTTAACATATACATGCGTCTCACGGACACTGTCAGACAGTTTAATAGTAAGAAAATATTACTTCAATTAACGAATTTTGTGTTTGAGAGATTTTTTGACAAATGGTGGTGTAATGAGAGTTAAAGGAATTGCATAGGAAAGTAGCCTTACACATCTTCAAACGCGTGCGTTTTTGCTCTGCAAATAGAAATTCTTGCAAAAGCGGACAAACGTAGGTTTTACAGCCCGTGCGCAACCGATTATCATAAGCGAAATTTAAACGAATATGAATATAAGCAGGTTGTAATAACCATAAGTGCTCGTTAAAACTGTCTTACAGGAACTCCAATGCATGCGGTCATTTTGTACGTCCCACCCTTACGAAACTTCTAGAGGCGGCATTAATAAATTTTTAAGAAAAAGGTCGCCAGTGTGACGCTGTAATGACTTTACGACACCTTATCATGACATAAAAATTCCAAAAATCTTTCTTCCGCCCTTATCGACCGCCAAACTTTGAAGTGCCTTATCCATTGGCATTACACTTGACCTTCCCACATTAAGTTTTTTACCCCGCTAACAATATCTCTCTTAGTGACGTTTAATTCATAAACCATTATATAGCCACTCTTTGATAGGCAAAAATGTCCTGCAACCATCGAAGGGAAATCCATAGCATGAAGGCTTACCAATTCGGCTTTAATAAGACTTAATTTCGATGTAATCGATGAGACAAAAACGTGTAACAGTGTGCAGATCTGTTTATATACACTGATTGTTTATAGATGTCAAAGTGTGGGCGCTCCCACATGTTAATCAGATTTGAAGGCCATGTAATATCGGTTGGTGGAACCGCCGACTGATTTGTCACAAGCTTGACTTAAGCAATCAGAATTAAACCACCTTTCGACATGCAAACTGCCAATACCACCGTTATATGGAGTCATATGAGATACTTTAACCTAGAAGCAAAGGTTATGTTTTTAATTTATTCAAATTCGAAGACAGCAAATGAGAATGCTGGTAGAACTGTTTTTGGGATGTTGAATGTTAAAGACACTGGTAATGAGACTCATCTTCATGCGCAAAAAACGTCTCTTCAGATATTAATGGGTCGGTTGTTAGTCAGCTCGCATCAACGTTGCAATTTGACGCCGCATATCAGATGGCGTAACGGTAATTAGTGGTCGCGATGGACCCTCCACCCTGTTTTTAATTTATTTAGAACAGTGAAAATTGCAAGGAGGACATCGTTATTTTGCTAAACGTCCTGACCGCTTTTGACCTCCTGATTACATTTTTGGTAATACCAGGTTAGACATAAAATGGTTCCAAAGGCATGGAACTTGTCTACTTGTAGTAATAAATGCATGGTGGCACAAAACATGTTTGGCCATACTACTGACGTCAACAGGCATATTTGAACAATAAAACTTGGCCATCAACAAAATTGCGCAAACCTAGCAAGCATACTGAATTCTTCTGCAGACGAGGCCAGCTGCCTAGAGCTTGAAACCTATGGAAGCCTAATTCTTTTAAAACACTAATTGATGTCCATTTTTGCTAGCTCAGCTCTCTTAGCTAAATTCAGCGAATCCATATCTAAGTGCCAAGAAGTGTAAAACAGGTTTCGTACCTAAACAAATGACCAGACTTCTTCATTTTTGATGTTATTACCTATAGGGACGGAAAATATATACACTTCGTTCGATGTCCGCAGCTGCGTCAAATTTTTAAGACATGGTAGAAGAATTCACATCCACATCACAATTTACACTATCACGAATGATGAGTGATATCATGCTTATGAAATATGCAAGTATACTTGTTGCTGTTGCTGGGCCCACCGACAACCAGGCACTCGGTGGTAGACAGATATGCGGTTTAGATTAAAGCGCTTTAAGATACATTACAACCCGTAAATTTTTATATCTAAGGGGCTGGCATGAACCGTAATAGCAAAGGCTGTGCCTAAACATGCTAAGTTTGATAAGTTTGATGAGATCATGCGACATATTATCCCCGCTAACGCATACTCACATGTTAAGTGCGGGTCATGACCCAGTCGGAGGGGTAGTTCGTATTTTATTTTTGGAACGTTTTTATAATATCAACTAGCCGGACCAGGCCACGCGTTGATGTGGCTCAGTCTGATGAAATGTTATAATTGCAGGCAATGCGCGAATTTGATGTGGATGGGACGCGTTGCACGTGTCATTAATACATACGTCCCAATGTTTATTGTCATCCAATAAATTGAGAGCCTGACATGCACTGCGAAAAACGGAAAGTATAACGCCGTTGACTATTCCCTATTGATGGAAAGACGTTACACCGGCCACATTTACCAACAGCGTGCGAAGGAAGAAGCATTCGACCTGATTCGGATGCACGATGTGCCGTCTGCCTATCGCAATTCTTTTACGTATGCCAGGTTGTTTCGTCGACTCGCTGTCCCCGTTTGAGTCGTTCGAAAAATTTTCTACACATATTCCGTGTGTATTACGTAGGCACTTCCGAATGCATCATTTTTTTCGCAACCACAGGGGTTGAGAGGGGCGGTGTAAACTACATCCAGTCATCACGCCCGAAAATCCCAGAGGAAGCAGTGACAGTCTCGATAAGTGTGTTCTGTGGAGCAAGTTCAAGGGGAGCCCAAGAGTCGCATGTTTTTTTGCAGGGAGGTGGTTTGCATAGCTGTCCATTTGTATCGACCCAGGGGGAGGTCATATTCAAGTGCCTTCAGAGGGGGTGAGCGCGGCCGTCTGGCGGAGCAAGTATGTTTGAGCGGCTGCTTAGCAAGTGGCTCGGCGGGGGCACTTCTGTCCGAGTAAATGCCGGTCAAGTGGCCGCAGACCAGCGCGTCAGCAGATGGGGTTGTTATGCATGAAATAAACATATTTTTTACCCATCACAGACGTGCCATCTGCCTCATTTAGAAGATAGACATAAAGTACCCGGCTCTATGCGCAGGAAAGGTTGTGTCCAAATTTCAGCGCAATCGGGGCAGTACTTTCCGAGATTACCGACAATAAACAAAAAACCACTTCCATTTTTATTTATATAGATATATTAACAGTCTGGCAGGATTTTTTGCAACTATCACGCAAAAAATGACCCCATAAAAATTTGCAAAAGAACCTCTCCCCATCATTTTATCGGAGGACTGGGTTACCTGTTTAATTTCCAGTATTTGACGCCGATGTGTAAGCGGTTGTTGACAATTGTTTATTTAATAAAAATACATGTTTGCACAAAACATAACATGTTTTGTAAGATTATCGCGAAACTCCTAACAATACCTCGGAATAAATGCAGGGTAAATTTTATATAATAATGTGATGTGCGAGATGTTGACAACTGTCAGTGACAGGAGCGCGATTAAGCATACCTGTCACTTTAAATTTGCTTAAGACCCTAATTTGTAGGTCATCAAGAGGTCAATTAAACGGAATGTTTAAACCACTGCAGTTTTCAATGTTTCGTTTAGTATATGTTTAAATAAAATTAACTCTATTGACCTACTCCTTTGTAACGTTTTTTAATCATAGTAGTGCTCTGCTGTTTATAGAGAGCACATAAATGCATTAAATAAATGTCTTGACAATAGTACGTTAGTCAATGAACGTTTGCAACTGAGGACTGTGCAAATTCACGTGTGAATCCATCGTTCTGAGCCCGACAAACCGGTTGCAGGAGCACCAAAATATACCCGTCACATTCACCTTAACTAATTACGCTGACCGCAGGCCTTAGATCGCCGAATGGGTCTAGTCCTCCGCATGAGCATCGATTAAATCCTGTGGCACTTTGTTGAAGTCCAAATTCACATTGGCCGATTTCGCTAACTCAGCCAAATGTCACACACATATTGGCTTCACGCTACCCGACTCGTGGCCAGCACATCAAATTTTAACGGAATTGGGAAGCATGCTATTTAGTGAAAACTGGTGACTAACCACGTCGGGTGTGACGCACGTAGATGGGCTCCTGCAGCTCTGTTAGCCACTGCACCAAATTTCGGAATCGGACGGCAAACAGGCTACTGCATAGACTGATGAATGCAAAAGGAAATAGAGAATGATGTCGATAGTGTGAATCAACCCCCACGGAACATAAGCACACTCCTCTCTTAATAAACCTTACAAGCTATAAGTCAAGGCTTGAAAGTTATCAACTGATTAGGGGTAACTCGCGCTGCGCAATCAGTTCTGCCTATGTGTGGCAACCGATTTCTAGGCTGGGAATCAGACTCAGTGACTCCTTCTCTATGGGAGCTCCTTACTATTCTCCAGCTTATGAGAATCAGGACGCCCCCATCTTTTGTAAAACAAAACCTATTACGAGGCTCGACTGTCTGAATTTGTCAGCGGTTGAATCGACAATCGGGACAGTCATCTTGCGCTTGTCTTTCCACGGGGTTCATATGGGTGAGGAGGTGAGAATATGTTAGATGCATCACATATCTGCTGCCATTACGGACTAGACCGTGTTCTTTAGTTAGACGATTTTTTCGAACTGGCGCGGACGACATATCTTCGAGGGCACCAGTACAAATTGAGGACAAAATATGCCAAACCCGAATTGCGGACCAAATTCTTCTCCTACCGGCTGGTTGAGGGATGGAACAAATTGCCGAACTCAGTTGTCTTAGCGGAAATCGTCGAGACCTTCAAAAGAGGACTAGACAAATTTATGCTTCATGGTCAAACATTTACATGATATCAATGACTGGCATAATTCGGTATAATTGAGTATATATGAGGGATAGAGGCAGCGCCTTGGAAAACCCTATTTACAGATAGACGTATGAAAAAAAATATGCAGTTATTTACATAGCAGTTATGCCAGTCATTGATATCATGTAATTGTTTGACCATCAAGCCTAAATTTATCTAATCTTCTTTTGAAAGTTTCGAAGATTTCCGCTAAGACAACGGAGTTCGGCAATTTGTTCCATCCCTCAACCAGCCGGTGGGAGAAGAATTTGGCCCGCAACTCCAGTTTGCCATATTTCGTCTTCAATTTGTATTGGTGCCCTCGAAGATTTGTCGTCCGTGCCAGTTCGAAGAAATCTTCAAACTGAGGAACACAGTCTATCCCTCGGACAATCCTGAAAGCCATGATCATATCCCCTCTGTACTGCCTATAAGAGTGAGAAAATATTTTTAGCTTCTCCAGCCGTCTCTCATAAGGTAAGCCACATAATCCGCCGACTAGCTTGGTCGCTCTACGTTGTACGTTCTCCGGTAGGGTGTTATCTTTTTTCGTCCAGGGACACCATGCCTGGACAATATTCCAACATTGGTCGAACGTATGCGTCAAATACTCGGCCGAGAAGTTATTCATCGAAATTGACGAAGGATCATCTAATCGCGCCTAGGATACCCATGGCTTTCTTTGATACCTTGGCGCAGTGAGACGATGGTTTGAGAGTTGACGTCATCCACACGCTGCTATGCAAATATCTGCATGTTTTTTTCATACGTCTATCTGTAAATAGGGTTTTCCAAGGCTCTGCCTCTATCTCTCATATATACTTAATAATAAAGTCCCCGCCCTACGCCTATAACGTCGTGAGGCAAACGGTGAAAATCATCTTTCGTGATCCGCGAACTGTCGCAGACAATTGAAACAGAGCACAGATAGTGCATGAAAAATCTGAGGAGCCCGTTTGCAGAACATCCATTGTACGGTAAGGGCAAATGTTTTTGCTTGTGAGCTGAATTATCACTGGAGCATTGCCCATTTATTCACAGAGCATACCATGCCAAGGAAAACCACGGGTGACACATGTACCTTGTGGTGGGATGGGACGTATAGGAACACAGATACATGTAAATAAACTACGATTCAGATAGGACTTAGCAGCTCATCCCCTACATACGTAGGAATTTCGCGACGAAAACATCAAATGATATCAGATGGTTTGTGATCGCGTTCAGAATATGAAAACAGGGCTGAAATGAGTGTAATAAGAAAAGGCAGCACAACAGTCCTGTTAATATCAAAGTTGAATGTGATCCCTTTCTAACTGATTGTGATGATGATGATGCTGATGATGATGATGCTGCTGCTGCTGCTGCTGAATATGATGATGCTGCTGCTGCTGCTGCTGCTGCTGATGATGATGATGATGATGATGATGATAATGATGATGATGATGATGATGATGATGATGATGATGATGATGATGATGATGATGATGATGATGATGATGATGATGATGATGATGATGATGATGAATACCTTCGTTTAAAGTTATGACCGAATTTACAAATAATAAGTTCAAAGTTGCGCTATTAGCTTTAGGTTAGTAAGGCCAAAATCATCAATGTAGACTGGGAATTAGCTTTTCCGGAAATATAGCGGGGGACTGGAAATGGTTCAGGGAGTTATTGTACGTTCTCCTGACAAACCACTGCCCGCTTTCACGGAAGAGACTAAACAATTGACCCAAGTGGCTGACTCAGGCGTTAAGCAAGGAAGTAAATGAAGAGTGGTGATTGTGGTAGAAATCTCTCACTGATGGGAATCCTGTATCAATAAGCTCATACAAAACACAGAGGAACTTAGTCAAGCGACTTGTCCTAAGGCACGGCAAAATTTTGAAAAGTCCCATTGAATCGTGTTGTGGATAATCCGGAAATATTCCGCAGTTACATAAGTAGCACCATGTGAAACAGAGATCATGTCCTCCTCCTGAAAACAAGCGCAGACCTAGAGATTAGTAGGGATAGAGAAAAAGCTGAGCAACTTCCACATTTTTTTAAATCCACCTTTACGAGCGAAAACACATTTACTTCCCCCCCTACTACGACTTCGATGAGGGTCCAAAAACTGAGGCTGTCTCTTTTTATGTAGCGAGTTATCGCAAACAGCTAATGACGCTAAATGAGTCGAAATCACCAGATCCGACAACATACCGCCTGAGTTACTGAAGGAGCTCGCTGCTGAATTAGTCAAACCATTGTCCATACTTTTTCAATCCTCGTTTGAAGCCGGCTGTTTACCCGCTGACCGGAAATCTGCGCGGAACACACTGCTGCATAAAGGAGGCAGCAAGGCCTCTGCAAATATTTACAGACCAATTATGTATGTGCATAAGTATATGTATGTATTGAAGGGTTACAGGCAGAGCCCTTGATGACCCTATTTATGTACAGCGCTTTCGCAGATTCATACTCAAAAATAAAATAAAATTGCAGGAATTTAAAATGCGTTTGGGTCACAGTTCAATCGTAATTATAAGGTAGTGCATAGGGTCACTGTAAATTAGTGCGGAAGATTGTATATGACAGATTTTACAAAACTGGTTGTGCATAGTCATGCTGTACAAGCCGATTTCTGTCGAAAACTAGACAAACAAGTTTTCTTTTAAACATACAAACTGTGTCAGCCGTCACCATCTCGCTTGGGAGCGAGTTCCACGGCCTGACAACCCGCTGGCTGAATGAAAATGTTCGTCGGCCTAAACGCGTGCGCTCATTCCCGACTTTGTATGCATGGCCGCGTAGTTGGTTTGTTCGGGCGAACTCAAAGAAGTCCTCTGCTCTTAATGAGCAACCCTGGCCGCGAACAATCCGGAACGTCCAGAGTAGACTGCAGTTTATTTGTCTATAAGAGAGAGGGAATAGGCCAAGCAAATTCAGCCTCTCCTGATAAGACAAATGCTTTAGACCGTCGACCATCTTTGTCGCTCTGTGTTGCACCTGTTCGAGTAAGTTGATATCCTTCCTCATCCATGGTGAAGCTGCTGGCATTCCATACTCTAGATGAGGTCTTACAAAGACACAAAAGAGTCTTTCGAAAAGTTCGGGAGGAAATATTTTAAATGCGCGTCTGATCCAGTGTAGAGTACTAGTTGCCTTCTGGACCATCTTTCTGCAGTGTTCTGATGGCGATAGATTTGTGGTCGTCCATACACCCAGATCTCTGTGTCTTTCCACAGTTTCTAACCTCGTCCCGTCAATGTAGTACTGGTGTTTGGGAGAGGCATTGCAGCCGGTGTTCAGGTGCAAAACCACGCATTTGGACACGTTAAACTTCAAAAGCCACCTGTTCGACCAAGCACACAGTTTGTTGATGTTCGACAGCAACTTCTCTGCGTCATCATCACACTTGACTTCACTCCATATTTTTATGTCATCCGCGAACATGAGAGCCTCGCAATTCACTTCGCTGATGTAGTCATTAACATAAATCAGGAAGAGTACTGGGCCTAAGACAGAACCCTGTGGGACACCACTTTCCACCTTTACCCATTCCGAGGCAGAATTACTAACGACGACTCCTTGTAGTCTGGAGGACAGAAAACTCCTGATCCACTTAAACATTCTTCCTTGAATTCCTACATCCCAGATCTTTTGCAAAAGAAGCCTGTGTGGGATACTGTCAAAGGCCTTCTTGAAGTCAAAAAATATGACATCGGTAGCTCGTGTCCATTTCTCGTGCGAGTAAAGAACACTCGTTAGGCAGGAGCGCCCTGGACGAAAGCCGTGTTGGGCACCACACAATATTTTGTTCTGTTCCAGGTATTTCATCAAGTGTCTTTTGATAATGCGTTCCATTATTTTACACGCGATGCAAGTAAGACTAACAGGACGATAATTTCCGCAGTCAAGTCTTGAGCCTCCTTTATGGATCGGAGTAATGAGTGCGCACTTCCATTCTTCCGGAAGCTCGCCTTCTTCAAATGACTTTTGAAATATTGCGGATAAGGGTTTGCACAGTTCATTAGCAAGTTCGCGAAGTGCTAGGTCGGGAATTCTATCTGGGCCAGGCGATTTGGCAGGTTTCAGCCGGAGTAACTCGGCCCTAACTATGGCCGATGAAAAGAGTGGTTCGTCGGTTAAGGAGGGTAGGGAGGGGATAGTAGGGGGAAGGGTACTGGGAGAAGAGGTTGGTTGGCGAATGGATGGATAGGCAAATATAGAACTAGGTTCTCGGGTGAAGACGGACTGAAAGAAGTCGGAAAGTAGGGACGCTTTAACCTGGTCATCAATCTCCACTTTTCCATCTGCAGACCTGAGGGCAGGGATTAGCTCCTGAGTCCTTTTAGTACTTCGTATATAACCATTTAGAATTTTCGGATGCTCCAACGAATTTCGGAGTATGTTTAGTTCAAACTTCTTTCGCAGCTTTGAGGCCTCACTTTTACAGACGTTTCGTTGCCGCTTATATTCCTGTAAGTGTTCGTCGGAGCCAGTTTGTCTGTAACGCCTCCACAGACGATTCCTTTTTCTGAAAGAGCCCTTCAAGTCCGGGTTTATCCATTTTGGGCGGTTTGTGATTTTCTTTCTTCTGAGAGGACAATTGGAATAAACAATCTCTTTCAGTAAGGAACTGAAAGTATTCCAGTTATCGTTTGCTCGACCATGCAGTTCAGTCTCCCATGATATAGCTGCCGCTTCCCTCCTCATGAGAGGATAGTCCCCTTTCCAAATGTTTCTCTCCCACCTCTCGGGTTGGACGGGTTTGGAAAACAGTGAGTACTCGAAGTAGAGCGTGATGTGGTCGCTTGACCCTAACGGCTGTCGGTCCTGCAGGTCTAACACATTTTCCTCCTCTCGGGTAAAAATAAGATCAAGGCAGTTCGACTGCTGTCCTTCCCTGACCCGTGTTCCAAAGTTACCATTCTTGCAGATAAGTTTGTCCGTTGCCAATTGTAGTAGTTTGTGATTAAAGCTGTCTTGCGGCCCTTGTGCAGTCCATGTTAGCCAATCAATGCAAGGAGCGTTAAAATCCCCAACGATAAGGACATCTTTCTTCTTGCTAGCTGTGTAATGTTCGGATATGAGCATGAGATCTTGGTCAGAAGTATGGTTAGGTGAACGGTACACCACCGGAAGCGTCAATGATCGGACATTCTTTGTAGGTATGGTAACGCTTAGCAGTTCCACATCCCGTACCGGTCTGTGTACATCAGCCATAGCGCTTAGCTTGCAAGTGACATAAATTATGACTCCTCCTCCTCGGCTTAGTCTATCTCTCCTGAATTGCTGATATCCTCTAAGTGATATTTCTGAATCTGCGATATCTTCAGTAAGCCACGTTACTGTGAATGCCATAATGCCTGGCTTAATTTCAATAACTAAGTCTCTTAGTTCGTCTAGTTTGTTGAAGAGGCTTTGCACATTTGCGGATATAACCTTCAATGACTGATTCGTTGAAGAGGCCCGGCCTTCATTGTGACGGGTTCTGACCACAGGAAAGACCCCTTTGTTTGGACTATTTGTCCATTTTTGATCTTCAGCCCTTTCTCTCCTCCGCCAATTCTTTCCTTCAATTCTGATCTCAGTTCTCTCATTTTCAATCTTTCCCTCGGTTCGTAGTCTGGTTGAAAAAACACTTCCTTGTGCGAATTGCGTAAGGTCGTTCTACTTTCTAACAAAAGCGCTGCTTGGGCTTCGTTTTCCAAAATAACTTTCAGGGGTCTTGGGGATGTTTTTAGGTCACGATTTGAGTCCGCTCTGCCTAGTCGCAAAGCTTTTTTAACGGTTAATATTTCTCCATCCTGAAGGACGGCACTGGCGTACTGTGGAAGAAGATCTAGATCGTGCGTCACTCGTTCCTTCGGAATGCAGGACGTGGACTCTGGGGCGCCCCTTATGACAATATTTTGCTTACGATTTATGGAAGAGCTCATTACTGTCCCGTCCGCGCTAGGACGATATAATGCTACTGTAGTATTCCCGACGGATGTTGGCACTTCGACATTTGAATGATTTTCGGCCGGCGAAGGGAGTTTAGGGCATGGAATTTCATGTGACGTACTTGCTCCAGCAGTGGAGCTCTTACAACCACTACCCTGTTGCAATGTACTGCGCGAAGGCTTATCGTGTCCTTTTCCATAAACGGAATGGTTTGGGCACTTTCCAGATGAGTTAGCCTTATGAAGAAGTGGAGTAACAGCATTGCCTTTCAAGAATAACGGCGAGTCCTTGTAGTTTCTAACAGATCTTCTGAGGGTCACCCTGGCTTTCCCAACTTTCATGTTCGATGATTTGGCAGGTTTTGGTACTATAGCAGGTAATGGAACCTGACTTATTTTTAATGAATTAGCGTCGACCGCCACGTTATTCACCGGAACTGATTTGTCTGGAGTGTCCTCTGGAGACATAACTCGCTTCCTCTTTCTGACTGGCTTTGACTTTTCCGCGCTAGTGCCTTTATTAGTAGAATTTTCGTCGCTTATCGATCAAAAATTTGACGGATTATTTGGTAATTCTATTTTACTGGGCTTATGAATAGCCATGATGATGTCCGTCAGTAGGCCTTGCTTCTCTTCTGGCGTCTGGACCCGCTTTTCAAGTTCCTTACAGCCGACACAGCGAGCGACAAGCGCAGAATCCGTCCCGTCTGTCATACAGCCTCATCTCCATCTGCTGCAAAATCATTGAACTGAATAATTAAGCGAGAGCTAATGCGCTTCCTAGAGCAGCATAATTTATTATCTGATGCGCAGCACGGGTTCCGTAGTGGCAGGTCTTGCGCGACAAACTTGTTTTACTGTTGGGAACGTTGAACTCGGGCAGTTGATAAAAACAATGCGCTACATGTAGTCTATATCGACTTTAAAAAAGGCATTTGATAGTGTCCCACATCAGTGACTCCTGCACAAATTGAGCTGAACAGGCGTTATGGGTAACCTCTTAAAATGGATTCAAAGCTTCCGGTTAGACCGTTGTCCAACTGTCCATGTCGGTTGCCAGCAGTCAACGGAGGTTATTGTTAAAAGCTGTGTTCCCCAAGGCTCAGTTCTTGGTCCTACTCTGTTCATTATTTACGTCAACAATTGCGTGAGTGAACTGAATTGTGGTGTCTCCATGTTTGCGGATGATATTGAGCTCTGGAGCGTCATTCGAACTGCAGACAACGAACAACATTTGCAGGCGAACCTAAACCGACTCCAACAGTGGTCGAAGGACTACTCGAAGCCGGCAATGTCAGTTCTCTACCTTGTCAAGCAGGCTTTCTCTGACCTTGGTGTAGACTGCTTCGCTGAAGTCTTTCGAACGTTTGTGCGGCCGCAATTGGAATTTGCTATCCAATCTTGGACACAAAGATACTCAGCATCCTCGAAAAGGTTCAAAGGCGTACAACGAAACTTGCGACAGGACAGGACTCACTGCCATATGCAACGCGGTTAGCTTATCTTGATCTCTTTCCCTTGAGTTACAGGCAGTTACGGGGTGAAATGATGCAAATCTTCTGTATCATACGCTGTCAGAACTGCAGCCTCGTACCGGGGGACTTCTTCGAGTTAGCAACCAAAACAAACTTACGAGGTCATGCACCTAAAGTTCGTGTGACCGGGGCCAAGTTGGACACCCGAAAGTTCTTCTTGTCAAAGAGAGTGCTCGAAGTTTAGAATGCCCCGCCTCCGGATGTCGTTGTGTCTGCTTCCGCCGCGGACTTTAAGAAGAAGCTGGATTTATATAGCAGTATCCACTAAATTACCACCCAACCTCTGTAAACTTGACAATTCCCTATGTTATAATACTACTAGCAATATCTTTGTAACATTTTCGATTGAATGTCTTATTATCTCGAATCCATCGCCTACGCCTACTGCCATGCATCCATGCAACTTTTGTCACTGGGGATATTATTTATGTATATGTATAATGTATATGTATAAATTGAAGGGTTACAGGCAGAGCCCTTGATGACCCTTCACCTCAAACAAACACTGTACTACTGCTCGTACCACTAACACTCAAATCAGTTCGTCTATCTGTACAGAGTTGACGCTTTTCAGATTATTTGTTACCTTTATAACACCTTTTCCAGTTTTTTTAGATGTTTCAGCTGCTTGTAAACAACTAGGGAGTTCAGAGGGGAAAACCTTCATTTCCCTCAAATAAAACTGAACTGAACTGAAACCTGGTTTGATAAACTGAAGTCAACAAAAAGATTGAGTCGCGAATTTTAAGAAGTGCGTGGAACTGCCACAAGTGCTCTACAGTGCCTTCTAATAATCATTTTGCTTGATAGGCCTATTTCTATTAAGAAAATTTTCGTTCTGTGGATATTTATTGGGAAAATGTGTCGAAATTACGCATAATGATTTCAGAAAAGTTGTACTTACCTGTACATATGGTTGTCCAAGAAGCTCCGCAAAATCGCACTAGAAAACTGACTTTTTGCTCTCTGAACAGAATAGCAGCGCCTGACTTACCTGAGGGCCGTAACTGAGTGTCCTCATGCCCTTGTTCTCTGGTGATACATCTTTGTGTTTATTCAAGCGTTTGCATTTAAGTCCTGTCTGTAGATAAAATCCGGCCTATCCTGAAAGCGTTTGTCTATAGATGAATCTTGCAAGATAACCTTAGCTGGCGTCTTGTGGCGTAGATGTTAGGGTGTTATTTGGCTTTCCGCAACGTCCGACTTTGACTCTCTTTTTTGTTTTCTTCCCCTGATGACGACCGTCTCTCTGTATCAAAGTTAATATTCCTGTCTTTGCTACTATGAACTTAATTGCTTTTCACTTTTTGGGTTTATAGTTGTATTGTTTTTCCGGCAAAAACTGAAAAATCTGTCACATCACTAACCTTTTATAAGCGTTTTAGCGCAAAGACCTCTGTGGTTATAAGTAGGCAAAATACCGCAAAGTTCTGTGCGTCATCGCTTAATCTTCAGCTGAGCTTATCCGAAGACCAATTCAAAATCAGTTAACTTGAGGCTCATCAAAAAAGTGGCGCTTGCTGGAATGGTTAACGATTACATCTGAAGTAAGTTGATTTCTTCATTGACAAAATGCCAAACAAGTGCAGGCCACGATTACTTCCATAAATAGCTTCACTCCCCCACAGAGGCACTGAATTACAGTCCTTCGGCTCTTCCCATCTTTGATGCGCCTTCGCTCAGGCATCCCCAATCGTCTATGACTTGCTTGAACACACTACCCCCTATGTTTGGGCTATGAAACTATCGAAACCTTTGAATAGCCATAATTATGTCCCAAGGGAAATAATTTGGAACTTTAAGCGTGGCATCGCCCTAGACCCAGACTTCCCGAAGTGATCTAATCGAGCTTGTGAAAAAGAATACTATGAAACTGTTTATGATTTATCTCATAACATAGTGTACTGAGTTCCTCCATAACTTGTTGTTGTCTGAGATAAAACTTCTCCACCTTTTTGAGGAATTTTCACAAAGTTTACCCGTTCTGCAAGCGCTCTTTTCTAAACGGACTACAATCTGCTTAAAACTATGACGGATTAAGAACATAATAAGAGGGTTTTCGAGTGGGCAGACTGTGGGCGAGCTTACGCTCTTAAAGCAAAGTTTTTGAATATAAATGCGCTGTTAGTAACGCCGGGTTTCTCCTTGAGACGAACGAAACGTTAAATGAGTTCCCTCTGAGATTCGCATAATGCCGAAGTGCATAAATTAACATCCAACCTAAGAAAGTACTCCCTCTCAGTCATAGGCCTCGGGGCATGCCAATGAGTCTTGCCAGATGGTCGATCAAATGTCAAAGGCATAGCAAAATTTTGTGAAAAATATTTACCACGGAGATGAAGCTGGAACCATTTATAGTAGCTTCAGAGGCTTCAAATGAAACTAGAGACAAAAGTGCAGAGCCGAACTCTGCAAGAAATTATCCTATGTATACTTTATCCTCGGGAAGGAAAATCCAAGATCTTACTTCACCTGCCGATGTTGACTGCGATGCCATCGTGATTGTGTATAATATCAAAATCTAAAATCAATAATCACTGCTGCCCACGCAGAGAACCTGCAAGAAAACGATAATAAGCTGATCGTGTGATCCAGCATGTGACTCCTAACATTTTATGGTATGTAAATATGTGTTCTTACCCCTCGAAGCTGGTCGAGGACGTTTTTGAAAACACCTGTGCGCTATAAATGGGATTCCAACAAAAAAGTAAATACGCAGAAACACTTTCAAGACCTGGACAAGTTTGAACTTTACGACCTCCAAGAACCACGAAAATCGTCGCTGTATATGGCATTGTATAACGAATTTCATGAGGGGTAGGTAGGCGGATCAGGCAGGACTGGCTTTTATGTGGCCTTGAGTAAAAGGTTCGAAACGGGCATCATCCAGGCAGAATTCATATGTTGGATAGGCCATTCATGTCAAAGTGGCGAATCGAAAACTAGTCTCGAGGCGATATGAACCCAGATGCGGTCGGTTATTTACATCCGAGTCCATCCGAGGATGGGGCAGGGAGATACGACCAGACTACTAGTATATGGCGAATACAGAAGGTTTCGCCAAGAGCGTCGATGGAGCGCATTCTGTGAGGGCACGATGCATGAAGTGAAAAATTGGAAAAATTAATATTTCTGGAGAGGGAACTTAGGAAGTGATAAAACTCACAAAGGAAGGAAATATGGGCAGATACGGAAAGTTAATGGTAGCGTCCTAAGCCCCCGGTGGCCCTTTCTCAGTGTCATAGAGGAAGTTGTCTGGAACGGATGAGGAAAATAAAAGTTTAATCGAGTCAGTATTTAGATAAAGGCGTAGCCTTTTCTTAAAAATGTATAGATTATCTGAAGATCTTATATTTATTGGAAGGTTATTCCCGAGGAAAGTATATCTGAAAGCGAAAAAAAGGGAGCGCTTAGAGGTGGAGGAAGCTGGAGGAGGTATAATCAAGGAAGAGTTGAGAAGATTGTACGGGCGAATGCTAGGGGTGAGTGCCGAAATCCGGGGAAGATTTGAACTATTATTAATGCGAATGAAGAGACAGAAACCTGCTTCTAGTCTTCGAACTTATGAAAATTTTAGGTAAATTAGCTGGCATCCAGCTGATTATGAGATATTTGGATGTTCCATGCTTAAACCTTTTTCTTGTAAAAAGTCTTTGGGCATTTTCAATTGTTAAACGACTAGCATGACTCATCAAACCAAAGAATAGGCAACAATACGCGCCTGAGGATGTTGTGCCTCGCCTGAGGATGTTGTTGCCTTGCCTGAGGATGTTGTGCCTTGCCTGAGGATGTTGTTATGTCGGGCTCGGTAGATACTTTTAAATGGATACTAGATCAGCATTGTAGCGCGCACCACAATAACGCCGGACTACGGCCACCTTGACAGTCAACGCTAACAATTTAGTATTATAACGATACCGCTACCAATATTTAAGTAATATATGTTTATGTAATTTATTAAGCTTGGGCCACGTCGCACACCACGTTGCCACAGGAAGACTGTGATTTCTGATTTTTGTAGTCTGCTGTAATAGAATCCCTTACTGTTCTTAAGCCTCGTCTGCCTTAAACGTTAAAGGGATAATAGAATATTCAGAAGCTAAATCCGCCCATGTGAATGATCATAAGAATATGAGCAAGAGGAGTGCTGAGGCTGCGGCCCATTTGATCGAGTTGGAGGCTTTTTTCATTTCAACAAAAGCAACCGACTCAAAGTCTGTACCCTGAAACATGTAAAAGTGGATCATTATAAATCTCCCCCTGACAGTTTAATGCACTCAAAAGTGACTGATGTTTGCAGAGCATTCCCCTAGTTTTAAGTCTGGTGTGCAGTAGAGTGGATAAAAGTTCGTTTGCACAAAGCGACGAGGGTTACCAGTGTCTCGGGAAAGAGAGTGATTGCTTATCCGCGAGTTCGTTTGTTTTGGGACGGACTTGCGCTGCATCCACCTCACTTGTCCGACACCCACCATGCTCTAATAGAAAGGTAGAAACCAAGCGACTAGAAATGGGTGCAGTCATAGTGACTGGCGAGGCCATAGCCATGTCTACGTGCACCACACGCCGCCTAGTCGCTAACTCTGCACCTACTGGGCATCAACCGGGATCTTTAGTTTCGAGTATGTGAACGTCATAAAAGACATATTGAAATGGAGATATTGTGGTCCGATCCTAGATCCTGAGTAGGATTTAGTTGGCAACTTTCGCAGTGACGATTGCGATCGCATCGTGATAGTTCAAAAGTGCGTCTGCTTGTTCATCGCGGGAAAGCTATGTGCTGTATCCGAGCTGCATTAACCTCCTTCATGCGCCAGTGGACCACTCGAATCAAGCCAGCTTGGCATGAGATCGGGAGTGGTGGCCGACGTGTACTGCACGCGAAGGTTACGGCAGAATGGTTCGCGCCCAACGTACAAGTAGAGGCACAGTACGCGACCTATCTCATGAAATCTGATAACGGAAACTGATTAGGGAATTTTTGGACGCCTTTAACGTGGCGCACACCGCTGTTCGCATTCACCACGATGCCTGTAGACTAAACAATTTTACTTTTTCTCCCGTATCTTAAGTGTGCTTCAACTGTCCGCTGTATTTGATCAACAAAGCAAGTAAATGTGCCTCTAAACTCTGTTAACGCATGACATTCTGTGCTCATCTGTACAGCTTTTGCTATTCCCCTCGCATTTCTTTCATGTTACTTCCTTTCTATTTCCTCCATATATATCCTCTGCATGTAACCAATAGGGATTTCAAAGGTACTCACCTACTTTCCCTGAAATATAATGATACTGATACGATAAGAATAATTATTTTATTGAATGCCACTTTACAGGCAATGCCAAGGGAAGCGTTAAACACAAATCCGGCCAGCAGCGAAAAAATCTCCTGAGAGAAAGGAATAAAAATAAAGTTGATTGTTTTTATGGTTAGGAGTGTTCAGGAGAAAAAAATTGCTGGCCACAAAATTTTGACCGTCAAGAAGGGAGCGGCTGCATGGTATTGGATAATATCAGTCGCCAATCTCTTTCTTGAGGTTGGGGATTGTCAAAATAGAGGCGCCGAAGAACAGCTGTCGCTGTTGGCCAAAGTAATTCTCCCTGGTGAGACCGGCCATAGTGTTCAGAGACCACAAACGCCATCGCTACGGTACGGTCGATCAGTGGATTCAGCACCCAAACATTGTGGGAGCTTATCTGAATGCAAAAATCGAGCAATAGTTCTCTTAAATAAGGAATAATTTTGCAGAGTTTTCACACCCATGGGTAGTTTATTCCAAATAGCAATTGAGTTTACGGAAAAGAACCAACGATATTGAACAGTACGTGCCAGAGGAAAAAATAAAAAGACCTCACGGTGAACGTTACGTCGGGGGTGGACAGGATGCCTTAAAGAGGTGAGTGGGTTAAATGTGTGATTATATAAGAGCTTAAATAGCAAAAATAGTCTCAAACTTAGCCTAAATTTAATTTCCAGAAGACCGAAATTGTAAGAAATAAAGCCACATATTTGGGCAGCTTTGGCTGTTATTCTGTCAACGTCTGGCGAGTGATCAAGGCTATTAGTGTAGCTTAAACCTAATCCTTGATGGTCGTACATTTATTCATAGGCGTGCATTGAAAGACAATTGATTAGGATAGCCTCTCAGGTCCAAATCACATATACGATTTCAATCTAATTTCCACGAAAGTGCGAATTCCTCAATTTCTTATGCATCTTGCCGCATCGGTGTTAACTGCGAATAGGCAGCCCCAGAAAACGTACATTATGGGACTTACAATGACGGGAAAGGACAGGATCGATATATTTGTTCGCCAGAAATCCTCAAATTGGCATACTCATAGATGACTGGTTGTATTGCGAATGTTGCTTACCAGCTTGGGCCACCAAGTTCCTAAAGGACATCGAAATCTTGAAAATATTTTGGACCGGACAATTAAGCCTGCTCACACTGTTTCGAATTCATGTCCAGAGAATAAACATAGAATTCGACTGCTCACTTTGCAATACAAGTGTCAACTTGTAGGTTCTGTGGAAAAGTATGATGATTAACGGTGCGGGTAACGATGAGTCCAAGTATTTGACCAAGGTTTTTGTGTGCGCACTCTTAGGTAGCACTCCTAGAAAGTATCAACTAATCGAGTCTTTGTGCGTCGTAATACCGACCTCTAAAAGTAGCCATCTGTAGTTGTCAAGATAAAGACCGTCCGCGAATTTCCAAGATTACTATTGCAATACGAGGCTGCCCCACGTAATGCATGATATTATAACTCTGACACTAAAATCCCTGCAAGTATACAGTCTGCCGTTTTCTACAGTTGTGCCAGTATCGCATACTTGCAGTGCCTGTTTTGAAGTTATTTACGAAATAAGCAAAAACTAACCACTGATCTAAATCATGTCATCTCTAAAACGTATTTTGATTATATCTTACTCTGTCATTCCTTTTTGTTTTTAAGCCGATCCGTTGTCGCCTGACATTTAATGCTTTATCATTTTTGTCCTGTCGGCTACATCTCCGATTTGACGTTTCCGGTCAGTAGAGTTTCATGCGCATTCATTGTTCAGTTCAATTAAGCTAAGTTTATTGAGGGAAGTAGGCATAAGCCCTTGAGCACCCTATTTGCAATGTAAAAATATGTGGTGTACAGAAGAAGTTTCTGGGCTGCAATGGTTCAAACGGGCACGTTCTATCGGATGGCTTGTCTTCTTAAAGTCAGTCCTCCATTCTGTGCTCCTCATACGCTCTTCAGAGTCTGGCATGACATATTTTATGCCCGAGGATCCTTTTAAAAAGCTGCTTTACTCCGTCGGAAGCTATAGGACCAAAATCGAGTTCAGGGACAGAATTTGCGACATCTGTCCTCAGTGTAGGGTTAAGTCATGTACGCCATTTTCCAACACTGAATGTCCCTTTTCTTGAGATGTGTGTGATTATTCGTCTAGAAAGCCTGGCTACACAGTTAATTACAGGTTATATTACTCATTTCGGGCCACACATCCGCAACATTATTTTGGAACTTGTTTGCTTGTGCCTCAGAACGAGCGCTCTGTTAGAAAATGTTGGCACCGAGTGACTATAGTCACTGTTATGTAGATTTCAGCTGTGCTTTTTTACTACACCACTTTCCCTATTGGGAAAGGAAGTAGTGGATTTTTCGCACCTCTGCACATTAT
The DNA here is from genome assembly GCA_902702965.1 of Spirometra erinaceieuropaei. Classification (NCBI taxonomy): domain Eukaryota; kingdom Metazoa; phylum Platyhelminthes; class Cestoda; order Diphyllobothriidea; family Diphyllobothriidae; genus Spirometra; species Spirometra erinaceieuropaei. The sequence goes on along the minus strand of CACRXP010000942.1, from coordinate 123,558 downwards.
TGTTTTATGCCTTTCAAAACCCCACTCTTAAGTGTATTCACAGGCTACATAAGTAATTACTTATCTCATGTATTTGCAAAATGTTAGCGTTTAAAATATCTGGCCCCAATTTATATAGGCAGCATGGTTCGATTGTCCGGGTTTTAGACAATTTGGAATACACATTGGGACAGTTTTGCCATCGCGGATTTTGTTTTGAACAATGATACCATTTTGCTGGCCGGCAGCTGTCAAGCTGTTGGCTACATTTGCTCCAAAGTTACTGCAGTCCCGGCCAACCACCTCAATTCCACATACGCGCGCACGCACAGATACCGGTGGTCGAGTAGGCTGCTAGATGCCTAGCGCTCCCGGGGGGGGGGGGAGGACTGTCTGTTTGGTCACGTAAAGCGCACTTGCGCGCGTAGGCGCGCACGCATCGACACGGTTTACTTACTAGAGAAGGCTGCTTCCTAAGCCCCTTTGAGTTCCCACTGCTGTCAAACTTTAGATCGTCTCTGCAGTGGCTAAAAATTATTTCCGGCCATGCTCTTAGGAATGTCATCTAGTCTCTTTTCCTATTTTGATTAACTCCTCCCTTGTTTTTCTGTAGAATGAATTTGGGACTTAAAACACCACTAGTAATTACCTGAGATCTGAACCGTAACAGCTAATTATGGAGATCTCCGTCCCTTGTTTTCTACTACCTACTTTTGTTGCGTGGCTGTCTTAAGTTTTTTTTCGCCCGAATTCGCGTCCGTCTGGTGCAGTTTGTGACCTTCATCCTACAGCTGCCCGCATTAAGTATAGGTTCTTGTTAATAGAAATCGTGCGAGATCACCATTGTCATAACACTGCAGTTCTTAGCCACTGTCTTCAGGTCACATAAACAGCCGCGCCTTGTAAAAGTCACTCATCTCTCACCAGAACAGACGAGCGCGATGGTGCTCTGCACGGGTTATCTCTTTTCTGGCCGCCATGCCATGTTCTGTAGGTAGAAACAGCTGACACTGTCACCCGAATTTATTAACAGTCATATGGGTGGTTGTTAAGTCACACGCTACTACATTGCCTCTTATTTGAAAGGTACGGAATACACCGGGGACTTAATGGAGTTAGTAGTGTTTGTAAAGTACTAGCCAAACGTTTCCTCCGTTGTCGCTCTAGATGACACTATGATTCAAGTCATCCTGACACATTTAGACGCCAGCACCCTGTCCAATGACGTAAAGTGGTAGTTTAACCGTCAAAAGCAACGGGTTCCAAGATTAGTCTTATATTCTATTCCTTCTCCTTTGCCACGATGACCTATCACGATTTTCAACCCGACTGGTGCTTAGACTGGACGCAGTGACTGGCATGGCATAAAGCCTCTGCCTGTCGTGATCCATATGTGCACACAAGTAAATACAATGGTTCTCCCGTCATTATCGATCTTGGCAAACATTACCTGTAGGGTTTGTGTGTGTGAGCGGCGGGTATCCGTGGTATGTGTGCATATGACCGAGTAGGTGCATGTTATGCTGTGTGTGCTGGTGTAGTGTAAATGGGAAAGTCATGCATGACGGGTGTTGGCCGAGTCTTTGGGCCCCAGTTCGTCCGTGATTTTGTAATTGATTTTCATGTGCCCGACCAGGCAGATATGTGATTGGAGTGTACTGTCAGGGCGAAAACAAGTTGACACTGTCTGTACTTTTGGCTGCTCTCTGCTGTGTCGTCGTGATGTCACCGTATTAATGTCTATAAATGTTTAGCCTTCTCAGCTAACTGTTCGGGATATCCATATTACACTGCTTCCCGGCGATCGTCTCAGTTCACAGTGTTGAAGTTCTTTGTGTGATCCGCGTATGTGACGTAGAGGCTGGTGCTCAATCCTTAAAGTTAATCCACAACTTCCGAGCTTCCAAGATCTTGTCAGTGGTTACATATTTCTTCCGTAGTCCACATTTATTATCAAATGTAACTTAAGATTTTTGAGCAGTACCCGGAAGAAGATTGTATCACTGGTATTGGGAGTGGAGATCCCTTGGTGATTGTCGCAGATTTTGTATAAGGTAACTGTGGTTGCGGGATATGCCCTTGTCGTTACATCTACAACAGTGACTTAAGGTTGTTCATAAGTACGAAGCTGTAGGGCATGCATATTTCGCTGCGATTCTCCACCGGGCATCTGTTGCACTAATTTTCCTATTCTCTGCAAGCAGGGCGGACAATCGGGAACACTGCCGTTCGGCACTTGAGGAAGTTAGTTTGACGTCCTCCTTTCAGATTGTGAATGAGCAATTGAGGATGTATCTGAAGTCCTCGACCCAGTGCCCTACGCTCTATGATGTCTCCGTCTGCCTAGTTATTCTATCTGAACTGGGTGGCAGAGCAGTTTCGATGAGTTGCAGGTCATAGACTGTCCCGATGGATGCAAGGAAGTTGTGGATTCCACTTCGACTTTTAGATGCTTAATTTCACTCTGCTTCGGCCGTCAGTCTCTGTTACGGTTGTTGATGCCATTGGTAGAATACGACCCTCAGTTTCAGTTTTTCCGGTCTCGGTATTGTCATTGTCATCAACAAACCCCGCCCCTGTCACGAACACGCCACGGCGAGCACTTAATCCGGTCGTTGCCGCTCACATATCACATAGGTGATGCACCTATGTTGCTGCCTGGCGACTGGAAAGCCAGTACATTCTGTTGGTGACGGAGAGGTTGTGTTCCCTGCCGGTTCTGAGCTGTTAAAAACACGTTTCCGTCTACTCTGTGTCGATCAAGCAATCCCTTTCAAGTGGCGCGGTCTATGTCTACTCCGACACTTAATTTACCGAAGACAATCAATTTGTCCACCGACGCGAGGAGAGCGTGTGGATCCTCATAGAGCTTCCTCTTCGCGTTGTAATTACTTGCCACTGTAGAGCGTGAATGCGTTGATAATGATGACGAATTCCTCCCAGCGGCGTGAATACATAGTCAGGATGAAGCGGCCGTTGGTTTGACGAGAGGAGGAGTAGGCAGCTCCCCAATGAGGCCGTTTCTGATGAATGAGGTCACTCCAATATCACGACGTTACCCGCTGTGACGACCACCCGAGAAAAGGACGTAACCTCCACCGAACCCACTCAACTGCCTTATTTCAAGAAGTGGGTCTAGCTTAATACAGTGGTGTTTTGATTTAAAAGAGGCTGTTTCCGCGCGATCCGAGCAATATTTTGAACAAGACAAAGGTGTTGTGACTTGTAGAATTCAATGATGTCATGAAATTTTGGAAAATACGGTGCTCATGAGTTTACTTATGAATCAACTGGTAGACACTGGCAATTTTGTGAGTCCAATGGCTGCATCTAAGGCCCTACTTCAGGCAACGATGACGACGGCTGGGTGTCTCCCTCACTATGTAGAAATCGCGGCAATACCTCCTCTCGCTTCACCAACTTCACTCCTTCACCCGTACCCTCAACTCCCCTTTTTCTCACATGATTGATTAATGTCCCATGCTGCGCAGTCGTAATCACACACCTAACGAGATTTTACTATAACTCAAATTCCCACACCGATTCAACTTACTTCTCCTCCTGGCATCATGGCCTCCCGCTCGTCTGATCAACACGCTGTTTTTATTTGCCTGTGGCGTTTAGTCACCCCAGACCCTCTTATTATTGAGCCCTTAATCTTATGACAGCTCGACCATCACGGACGGCGATGTCCACTGGGTGCTCCAAAGCATGTCGGACTCGGGAGGGTGACTCGCATAGAAATTAGTTTATAGTGATAGTAGACATTTGCAGCATCTACTGTACTTTCTCTTCCCCCACCCAACTGACCTCGGTTTCAAGGTGGACTCCAGAAAACCAGAGGCGGGGTCGAACACAGAGACAGGCAGCCCACCATCGCGCGCCACGCACGTTGGTCCGTGCACAAAGGACCGGAATTTTACAGAAACAATGAAGGCTCGGATCCCAGCAGGGCCAGTGCATCCCGACTCTCCGTCGTGCGAGCAGGACCGTTTTATTCCCCCCGTTGGCAGCCTCCCAACCCATGGCTTCCTAGCGTACTGTGATAGTTTCAGAGTGCGTCAAGTTGTTCATAGGGGGGATATGCGCTGAGTACCGTGGAGGCGCAGTCTCCAGAGTCGATCTCACTGTCCTTCACCAGTCCTCAGTCCAAACCAGTCAGAAGTCTGATGCGACGCTTGGGCGCAAGCGACGGATAGGTCGCACACGACCTCGTCCCCCATACAACACGCCAGGTTTTCACACAAAAGGGATGGGCGGCTCGGATTCCCTATGCGTTAGAGTATCCTAAGGACCACATGGAGGAACCGAAAAACGCACTTTCCACTTACGTGAGAGGTACATTTCCCGTGCCCGTGGTGGGTGATGGACACGTGGTTTGTGTATGTTGGTGGGGAGACGTGTGGTATCGGGGTTTGGTCTGCAGTGGTTTACTGGCCTATTAGGCTGATGCGTGGTGTGAAGATGCGATCGCATTGAGGACAGATCGGGATCGGGTCCGCATTGTTGGTGATGGCGGTGGGAGTAGGGCGGCTTGTATTTGTCCCCGCAGCGGGAACTGTGATAGTGATGATGTAGGTGGTGGGCGGCGGGGCATCGGGACCGTGCTTGTCGGTATCGTGGTGGCGGCAGCGACTTGCATTCCAAGAATTCCCGTTTGATCCAGGACTTCCGTGTCTGGTACTGTCTTGGCACTTCATCTTCAATAATCTCCGGAGACAGTTAGGTCGTAAGTAGCTGGGTTGCCTGGCTTGTTTTATGTAGCCTTTTCATATCGACAGTGCAGTATTTAACGTACTTGGTTGTCTCCTGCGGGGCTAACTTCGAAGCCTCGACCTCTGGGCGAAAACCTAGTCCAACAGCTGCCAGAGCCACGATCGGGGGTGCATCCAGGTGGACTCCTCCGCGTCGGAAGGCGGGAGTAGGTGTCGGTTAGGAGGAGATGGTGTTTTAAGCAGGTTCGCAGAAGTAGGAGGCCTTGCTTCGTTGCAGCAGCTGAGCCAACGGGGACTCAGCCCTCTCCTTCAGACAGCGTTTGCTGTCTCGACACGGGCATTCAAGTCACCAGGGACAATAAGTTTGTCCGCCTTCGGCACAGTCGTCAAGAGTGCATGTAAGTCTTTGCATAGTTTGTCTTTTGCCTCGCCGAAGCCAGTCATAGAGAGTGTAGGCGCCGACGACGGTGACGAATTGGGTTTCCTGAAGAGACGGGCGCGGAGTAATGCGTCGGTCGTTGATGTCCTGTGGCAGACAAGGCAGTCGTCCCATGATGTCGTTCCGAGTGGCAAAGACGATACCAGCGACGCATCGCTCTGTCCTTTGGCGGCCGCTCCAGGCAAAGGTGTGGTCGCCATCCACCTCATCCCACTGATCCTTTTCAGAGAATCTGGTCCCGCTGAGAGCAGCTGTCTAATTTGTGGTGCGCTAGTTCTCTAACGACCAGCGTGCCCTCCTTTTTGATCGATTGCTCCGAGGATCGTTTAAAAGGGGTTGTACATTCTAGACTGCCAAAGTGACCGGAGTCTCTCTAGCAGCCTGTGGGGTGGGGCGGGGGGGGGATGTGGACGGGGTTGTTGTCGTCGTCGTCGTCGTCGTTTATTTGAGTGTTTCGACCGCGAGTTTTGCATCTAAGATCCATAATCTGCTTGTAGATGGCGTGGTTTCCCAACATTTGTTTAAAACGCCATTTCACGCCCCTTTCCCACAAGGGGATTAGTACTTTTATCCTTAAATAGGGCTGCTTAGACACCCCAGACAGTTGCCGAATTCCACTGTGGGTCATGGCTTGGGAGAGCGACCAGAGTTAGTCTGGACCACCTACGGAATTGTGTGCCGCCGTCATCGTAGAACTTTTTGGGGGTGAGAAGGGGAGTATAATTATCGCATGTAGGTACACACGACATTGCCAACTTATGCCCGGACTAAGTTCCATCTTATCTACTACTGTTCTATTTCTCGTCTTAGTTCCGGCACGTCAATTGTAATATGAGTTGCGAAAATCTCCATTGAAAGATTCAAAAGGCAATTTGGCGATCGTACGTCTGCTTTCGATAGATTCTCTTCAGGCCTGTACATGTATATGGCTATTGAAGTAATGAATTAAAAGATACGGGCAAGTAGATAATTATGCTGTAGTTTGGGTTTGGGGAGGGGAGAGTGAAACACCACAATTCCAGTCAGCACCAGGGGGAAGGTAGGTCCCGGCGAAAGTGACTGGCTTGGTGGCTTTGACCCATGGCAATTGTGGGGATCTGTATGAAGTTCTTCTGTGCGCATTGGATCGGCCCGCGTAGCCTGATTGTAGCCGCCTCTCCCGTAGCCAACAAGCGCTGCCCAAGTAGTTTTGGATAGCTTGATGGGACCTTGTAAATCACTCTGAAGGCCTCTGTGGCGTCTGCACGGTGGTCTGTGTCTACCATGTGCGCGAGGACCGAGCTGTTGATGTTCTTTATTTGTCCCTTTCCTAACCATGCTGGAAGATGTTCTGTTATCCTTTTGGATAAACGCCGGCTCGTGCGACCCCCCTCCCCAGCTGAACAGCCCCTTAAGGTTAACTAATAGTGGCCTGGTCCCTTACAGCTCTGTGTGAATAACTGTTTTTCTTGGCCAGAATCCTCATACCTACTTATTTCGCCCCCACCATGAGGTCCGAATGATGCATGTTTTCTCACGATTCCACTGTCTGTGGATCTTGGTTTCGTCAAACAAGAATTTTGATCCACTCGACAGGTCGACCCATTAATAACATTAATTGTTCTTTTTTCCAAGTTCTGAACAGGAGATGTTGGAAAAGGATATCGGTCCGCATAACACTCCTCCGGCTCCCAATCCGAACTTCACCCCAAACACCATATTGACCCCCATCACCACCGTTAACACTGGTGCCAAACTCTATCAGGGCGGAGTAGAAGTGGGTGAGGATGACACCGATTTCGGTTTGACAGGCCCAGCTGGTGGAACGCCTCGTCAGCCTTGTTCCAAGGCTCTAAAGACGGGTGTGGGGGAGGAGGCAGGGAGCGATCGACATCCGAAATTCGCGCTGCGCAAGCTCACCCGTGGCAAACAAAAAATTCCCATAACTTTCATGCACGATCGCGTCCGACGCTGTAGCACTTTCTCCAAGCGTAAAAATGGCCTAATGAAGAAGGCTCATGAACTCTCCGAGCTGACCGGTGCTGATGTGCTTCTCGTGGTTGCTTCGCCGACCAACCATGTCTACACTTACTTCACTAAACGCCTTCGTGGCATGGTTATGTCGGATCAGGGACGTGATCTAATCTACTCCTGTCTGGGTGCGACTCAGCCTGCTAGCGGCGATCGTAGGGACGCCTCCGGCCAAACCACTCCGCTCTGTTCCTCCACCTCTTCGCCCACGCGTCTGGACGAAGATCAGCCCTCTGGCACACCCCCTGTTGAGGGTGAACTGCAGCGGACTGTTGTGACTCCTGTCGTGGAGCAGACAACTTCCTCCCGAAGCATAAGTACTCACCCTCACCAACCGAAACCTGCAGAGAATCAGCTCTCTCCCCAGCTGAACTGTCCCCAACCCCCTACCGTTCCCTCTACAGGCTTGACGCTGCCATCTGTTGTCCTTGACAACGCTCAGTCAACGTCGAGCCCGTCGCCGGTCTCGGCTGTTTCACAGACAGCAGTACTGTATGGGTCGCCGGAATCCTCGCCTCAGGCCCTCGAATCGCTGGTTCGTCTGCAGGACGTGACCCACTTACTACAATTTTCCACCTCCGGTTCCCCCGCCTCAGGGCTCGTGATACCAGTTCGGCTCTTGCAGGGTGTGCCGAATCCAAACGCTGTCAGTAGTCCGGATGATGGTAGTGCCTTTTCTTCTGCCTCCCATGGTCTGCCTATGATGCAGATTCAAGCTCAGACTAACACCAATTCCGAGTGACAATGTCTCCGGGCTTGAACTGTTCCTCTCTTTCCAGCAGGAGGAGGAGGAGGAAGGGCACCCATCGAACAATGTCTTCGCTTCTTGCTTGTTTTTACTAACTTCTGCTTTCCCTTTGTTTCTGCCCACAAACAATATCACGCTCTGGATCCCCAGGCAGAGAAAAGTAGGCATATTCGCGACGCCGTACTGTGCAATATATCATAAAAGTATACGGCACATGCAAACGACTTTATTTATGTACTTTTTGTATTTCTCACCAACTAAATCCGTTGCGACTGGTGGAGCCTGGCTCCACGGACCTATTCAAGCTGACGTTTCGTGGCCGCATGTTAGAGACTCCTGGAACCGGCGTCCAGGCGGTGGCGCCATTTCAAACAGGCCTTGAAATAAGTCTGTCCGGCGTAACTCATGACAACCCATAGGCATCCTTCATCAGTTCCGTAGTCACAGTATCCTCCGGGATTACTGACCACCCAAACACCGATCGATGCGCCGGAAACCGTGTTTTTCGGTCTTTGAGTCGGACAGTTTTGCCTGGAGTCGCGGGCGCTCGGGTCTTGCTTCACGACCATCAGCACTTCCTGAGGGAGCGGGACATGCCGCGGGCAAGCTGTGGTCGGCTTGTTTCTTCCTCCACGCACTTGTTGCTAGCACAAGTGAGCCGATATAGACAAAGTTGTCCTTGAACTGGGGGTATAAATCGTTTGTAAAAAAAAAGTTTCTAACTATTATAGTTTTTAAAACTCTGAAATGCCCGTTTATAAAACATCTTGTCACTGCATTTACTGATGTCGCTTGTGGAACTTACAATGTTGCTCAAGTCCACTGCTAGATTTTATGAACCCCATATGGTCTCCTCTTAGTACCGTATAGAAATGTGTGATTCTCCGTACACGCAAAATATACAGCCGGTAGTTCGGAACCCCCGAATACAAATGTTACGGCAGATCGGATTCAAAATTATTCCGGGAATTGGAAAAGTTTTTAAAACCAAATTATACCCTTCCTTCAAGTACAAAATTTGAATAAGACGTAATGTTACACCAAATGATTAAGAGAGGGCATATTTTCTACGAACTATGTTCGAATTTGCAAGAGCATTAAAAATCAGTGTTAAGATGCATACTACTTAAGTAGTCATTTTTGCGGGCGGCTGGAGATTTCGTTCAAAAGCCGACATCCTGAAGTAACTGAATTATCATGGGATTATACTGCACGGTGATTAGTATCACAACTCCACCTCGGTTATTTTTCCGAGTCAAAGGTGCATTTCAGAATTTCGGCGAACATTTCATGAACTAGCTTATCTACCCTGAGTGCGTTCTGTATGTCCGGACTGTCACTCGGGCTTTCTGCGTTCCATCTACCTCTAGAAAACAACTTAGAAGCTGCCGCGCAATCGAAAGGGTAGCTGGTATTTGTATGCGAACTAAACGCCCTATCCGTTCCTCTGTTAATTCAGGAGGCTTGCAGACAACCTAGGAGGGCTCTTGTAGTTTTAGAGGGCTCCAGTTAGCAGTCCGTTGTGATTCGTGGTTGCGTTCTTTCAGAAACCCACACGTACCGATCTACGGTGCAGTACCACTGGGAACCTTCAAATACCTGTCCTGAGATGGAGGATTCTGGAGTTCGGCTATTTTAAACCAGTCGGCGGGTTCCATGAGGGGAAGTGGTCGGGGCGGGACTCGAACCCGGGCACTCTCGTGAGCACTCTCAGTTCTGTCCTCTCTGGAAGCAGTAGCAGAGCTAAACCAAGTCGGCTGGTGGATGCAGGTTCCTTGGTTACTGCCACGTTGCTCCACCCGGCCTTGCTGAGACATTTGAGACAGTGGGCTAGACCTTTGACAAATGAAATGCTGATTACGAAAACAGTGACGTGTGTACTTGTACCTGATACGGCTGCGATCATGCCTGATCTAGCCTGCCTCGATGATGTCCCGAACTGTACCTCTCCACGCGTGACGATCCGCGCCAGCAGATCTGGACAGCTCAACCTATTCCCTTCGCCAACGACTTAGACCGAAGGTCCAAGAACCACCTCCATGTCTTGACAAACTGTGTCGAGCCAAGTTTTGAACTGACCCCCTCTTCGACGCCTCCAATGGTGCGACGGTGCCGGATCGAGGGCAGTAACAGTGAGCTCCTGAGGTGGACGACGAAGAACATGCCCGAACCACTTAAGTCGTCTTTCTTGGATGGCCTGAGTTATCCTTGTGATGTTGTCGCAGCGAGCGCGGACTGTCTCATTTGAAGCGGAGTCGGTGTACTTCATTCGAAGGATGATCCTCAAGCAGTGGTGATCAAATACCTCTAGTTTTCGCTCGTCCTCCACGCGCACTGCCCAGCATTCACAAGCATAGAGAAGGACAGACCGGACATACGCACGGTGCACGCGAATCTTAGTGGCGATGGAGAGGTCGCGTCGCATCCGAAGGCTTGAGAAAACCCAGCGGGCAGCATCCATTCGGGAGACGATGTCGTCCTTACTCTGTCCATTAGGCAGCAGCCTCGCCCCGAGATATTTAAAACTGTCTACTTCAAGTTGACAGTGACGCGTGGACCAAACGCAGATTCTGGGGAAAGTTTTTCATGCTTTCTGCCTTGCAGTTGTTCATACCTTGGAATATTCAGTCTAGTAAAGGCGCAGTTCCTTGCACAGTGACCGCGAGAGCTGGGCCTTCTTAACCGAAATCTGGATGGCATTACTTCGACTCCGCTCGGCGACACGTTTTCTGGCTGTTATAGTTCCGCTTTTTAATTTCCTCAGAAATTATCCGCAAAGTTGGAGTAGATCAGTTTATTCAAGGTCTATAGGCTCAGACCGAGAATTTCATGCATGAATATTTGGACCAAAGTCCATCAGCCACAGCGGGAAACCGCGTAATATTCATTAATTGCCGACAGGCAGCTAGTAATATACTTTAAGGTAAGGTGATACCATACTAACAGCAAAGGTACTAGCCAAAAGCCCATACACGCGTGTTTCGCCAATGTTTTGCGGCTGTATGGCGCAGCTGTGAGGGGTTCGGCTTCTCAGTGGATCCCCCAGCATTCGCCGTGTGTTTTCTGGTAGATACTCCAATTTAGAAATAGTTATGGTCTCCTATCTCCTAGTCTGCCAATCGGACTTTTAATCGTAGAGACCAAACTTGCCGCTTTAGGAAAACCAAAAGAACTTTGCATAAGTATCGCAGGGCAGTAGAGCATTTGAGTATCTCTCAAGTGGAGTTCCACCCGGCCGGAAGGGAAGCCGGAGGATGACGGTCAATTAGTCTAGCCCTTCTCGAGGCAGTTGATTCTTTCTGTGGAAATTGTGCTTACGAAACTCAACCGAAATGTGTGCTTTAAAACCACGGGAAACAGGTTCGACAGGGACATCTGCGCTTTTTGCTGTTTGATCACTTCATTAGCGTTTAATGCTATAAACAAGGGGGAGCCTCCGTACGTTCTTAAGCGCAAATGAAGTGAAGGGGTTAATTAGAAGCAGTCGGCCAATATCTACTATTTGGTTACAACAGGGATCATTAAATTAGCTTTCAGTAAGTATCATCGCGTCCGAAGCGAGAAGGGATAGGTTTAATAGGAACAAGACTGGAGTAGTTCAGAGGGGCATTTACGACCAAAATCTCCAAAGTTCACCCACCTTCGAAATTGTCTGCTAAGGTTTGGGTGGCAGAAAAGCAGATTGATTATGACACGTGGTGGTCTTCTGAGATGAAGTCAACATTTTACCTCACCTAGTCTTGGCACTACAAAGTATCGGCATACCATGCCATTCAGACGTCCCTGAGAGTTCCCGGACTTGGATCTCTCACGCCGAAACTATTTCTAACTGAAAAGGATGACTGTGAGCTATTTGTGGTCGTTGGTGGCAGTTCAAGCCTGTGACCAGGCTGGGTTTTTGGGCAAGTTCGTGGGTAAGTCTAAATAACGTCGTAGGGAGCGGCTGTCTGTTGTTTATTGCCTGCCGTCGTTGCCGACGATGTCCACTATGCGCTTCACAGTGAGGTGAAGAGCAGGCACGCCGACTTACGCGTGATTTAGATTATAGCGAATGTAGACTTGCTCTGCATCTGCCGCACTCTCTCCCTTATCTGAGCCCAGCGTAGAAAAGAACGTGGGTAGGGGAGGGCGCGGCCGGAGCCGCACCTAGGCGTGTCGCCACACCCTGTAAATTACCTAACGGTATCACAAATGGCAGCACAGTGTGGACTTGGCGTTCGATCTGAGAACAAGGAATCCAGTCTCGAATCTCGAGTCATGCAACCCTGAGGCTAGATGGCTGACGACGGTACTCCTTCTATGTGATCACATGATAGTGACCGGATTCGTCATCAGTCTTTTGACTGGAGAATGCCTTAAAAGGACCATGAGCAGATTCATCTTGTTAGTTTCGAAAAGTTGCGCCGACACATCACCCCTACTCGTCCTAACAATTCGGAAAAGACGGAGGGCACCATCCCCATGGAGCAACTTACCCTTTTTGGCTTCCCAGAGCAAATTAACGTAGTCATCGTATGAGGGAGGGCGCCACCAACCACTCATCTAATCGGAAAAATGAAGGGTGACTGACTGAAATGTGACTGAGACCGAGGCAGTGGTTGTTCTAGGCGCATATTTTTGTCCTCAGATGGCCCCCTCTACTGTCCATCTCATCCTTTAGGCAGATCACGTGACATTTCGGCTGTCGCTAACGACGGCATCCACCATGTGACTTAGAGAGCGGACACAGCACCGGTGACTTGCGCGGGGATTAGTTTAAAAGTGCCGCAGACTTGCGCAGCATCTACCTCGCTCCCTTTCCCACCCATCTTGATCCGATGGCGAGACCATATTACGGCGACTTGGGACGGACTTGGGCGGGGTACTTAACAGAGCTAAACAACCCGTCTACGCGTGCCACACACGCGAGCAGGTCCCTGCAGGATGTGCAAGATTTTCATGGAAGGGGCCCCGAGCCAGGCACCCCACAAGGGTTGGCTGACTGCGATGCGACTGAGACCGAGGCAGCGATGTTCCAGACTCACTCATGCGCTTTCCGGCTTCAAATCTTCGTTTTTATCTCACCCTCTGCAAATTGTGCCAAAATAAAGAAATCTCGCTGGACCACATTGACACATTATTAATGCTTGATTCTTACGCTATTCCAATTATTGCCTTAGTTTTGTTCTGTGTGTATTAGGGATGCCGGGAAGCAATGCCGCTCTTGAGAACAAGGAATCCGGTCTCGAGTCTCGAGTCATACAACCCTGAAGCTAGGTGACTGACGACGGCTGATAAACCGAGACGGCCATTCTAGTCTCCTTTTGTAGGCACTCCTTCCATGTGATCACATGACAGTGACCGGATTCATCATCAGTCTTTTGACTGGAGAATGCCTTAAAAGGACCATGAGTGGATTCATCCTGTTATTTCCAAAGAGTTGCGTCGACAGATCACCCCTGCTCGGCCTTAAAATTTGGATAAGACGGCGGACACCATCCCCAGGGAGCAAATAACCTTTTTCGGCTTCCCAGAGCAGATTAACGTAGTCATCGTATGCGGGAGGGCGTCACCAATCACTCCCCTAAGCGGAAAAACGAAGGCTGACTGACTGAAATGCGACTGAGACCGAGGCAGAAGTTGTTCTAGGCGCAGAGTTTCGTCCTTAGATGGCCCCCTCTAGTGTCCATCTCATCCTTTAGGCAGATCACGTGACAGTTCGGTCGTCGCGAGCGACGACATCCACCATGTGCCTTAGGTAGCGGGTACAGCGCCGGTGACTTGCGTGGAGACTTGTTTAAAAGTGCTGTGGACTTGCGCAGCATCTACCTAGCTCTCTCCCCCACCCACCCTTTCCTATGACGAGACAATATTAACACGACTTGGGGCGGATGTGGGCGGGGTACTTAACAGAGCTAAACAACCCGTCTATGCGTGCCGCACACGCGACCTGGTCCCTGCAGGATGCGCCAGATTTTCATGGATGGGGCCTCGAGCCAGGCACCCCACAAAGATTGGCTGACTGCGATGCGACTGAGACCGAGGCAGCATCTGTTCAAGACTCACTCACGCGCTTTCCGGCCAGACGTACTTCATATCTTCGTTTTTATCTCACCCTCTCGGCAAATTGTGTCAAAATAAAGACATCTTGCTGGAATACATTGACACATTATTGATGCCTGATTCTTACGCTATTCCAGTTGTTGCCTTGGTTTTACTCTGTATGTATTAGGGGTGCCGGGAAGCAATGCCACTTTCTACAATCTTAATTTGAATCTTACTTGTCAGGTGTTCATGTCTCCTCCGTTTGACTGTTCTGGCTTTTTGAATTCGCTAGATATAGTGTTTAGATTTTGATAATGAATACTGCTTCTTTAGATTAGACAACAAAATAGGAGACGTAGACTCTGGAGGCAGTCATGGCCGTCATTGTATGCCGTATGAATTTCGCAGGGGAAACAACGCATCGATTTGTGGTGTTTATCCGGATGCCTTGGATATCCTCAAGTGGCGGCGTTGATTCTCGGGATTCTGATTGGGCGGTTTCGGCCTCCCTGATACCCATCGTCCACTAATTACCTTTTGCGCTCAACTGTTGGGGCAGGTCTGTAGTGACCCTAATCTGAGAGCCTACCGCAACGCGTGTCTGCACATGCATGCCAGGGCTGCTTGTCATTCGCCCACTCGACTTCCCAACTGGCCAATCAGATTCAAGGCCGAGTCAGACGGGACCGAGCCTGAAGGTCGTAGTGGCAAGGGTCTCACTTTCGGCTCAGGCTGCTGCGATAGGTCCTCTTTAGGCCATGGAGGAATGATCAGACAGACTAAACTCGTCATGGGCTTCTGTTCAGGATCATCTTCAACAGATAGGGCAAGTCAGTAGACAAGGGGTCTGGATCCCACACCAACTTCTGATGGAGAACAAAGCCGGGCGTTCAGCAATCAGCAGATGGGAGTGGAAGTTATTTCTTAATCGAATTAGCACTGGGGATCAGAGGTAGCTTCTTTACGTTACCAAAAAGCGCGCAAACCAGTGGCTTTCTACGGTACAGGCACAAGTTTGTACGCCGAAATCAGAGTCATACTCCAATAAAGCCTGGCTGTCTGTTTAGAGACTATAACAGCAGACCTCCTTAGGCAATAGTCAGGACGTCTGACCCAAGCTCTTACCAGTAAACATCCAGCGCGTACCAACACAAGCGGTGCCATTCTGTTGCATGACAACGCGAGACCACATGCAACCCGACAAACCCAGAAAAAGACCCGACGTTTGGGATGGAAGCTTTTGCTTCATCTATCGTATGCACCTGGTTGTTAGCCAACCGATGATCACTTGTTTAGATCTCTGCTGCACTTCCTGTGTGGAAAAAAATTACGAAGTATCGATGATGTCAGAAGTGGGTTCTCGGAATTCTGTGCACAAAAACAAACTATTTAAGATTTAGTTTCTTGATGGGAACCAGTGACCGATAACGAAGGTTATTGCATAACTGGTTAAAAAATAAAACGTTTTCCAGCACACGTTCTTCCGGCCAGTTATCAAGAAACGATATCACTTACCGCTATCTTTAATATCAGTTCAGTTTGTGGTGCCTAGCGTATCTAACCGAGCTCTCTATTCGCCACTGTAGAATCAGGAGACGGCCTCTGGAACTCAGGAAAAAGTTGCTGTTTAAACCTGCAACTTTAGCACTTTACAATTCGTTTGTACGTATCTGACCCATTACAGTTCGGCGTCGTGCCCGGCGATGTCCACCGTGTGCTCCATAGCAAGTTGAAGCAGGCACGGCGACTTGCACGGGAATTAGTTTATAGTGTGTGGACTTGCGCAGCGTCTACCACACCCTCTCCTCCTCCATATCTGGACCCGGTGTCAAAGAAACAGTCAAGAAGACCGAGGGCAGGAAAGGGCGCAGGTGGAGGATGCGGTCGAGCCCGTACCTTCGCGCTCCACTCCACATCCCCTGGTCCACATGGTACTTGACCGGGATTTTAACCAAAAACAACGCCGCAACGGGTTAGAAGGACAAGGATGACTGGACAGTCACGCTGGCGACCTCTATACCCAGCGGGATCGCAATCGCATCTACCGACAGAGAACCGGGTGTCGGAGAATTACCAGCGCACACCAGGCTGCGAGGGCCGTGGTTCGCTGATCCTGTCATGGCAGATGCTTGCATACCTTTGGTCTGACTCATAGTGGCTGGTTTACATGATCTTAACATCATAGCTCCGATACTTCTTTGCTCCGAGGAGGCGGTATTTACTCTGAGCCAGTCTGTTTATAAAATTGTCGTGCAATACCAGCGAGACGCCATTTATGCGTAGGAGTCGTCGCTGCACACTGGAAGGCGAAAAATTCCGAATGACCGCCTTCCGGCATACAGCTTACATTGAGATGCATTGATATGGGGTTTCTGTGTCAGGGAATCGAGCCTTCATCCAGGTTCCGCTGACCTGATTTCAGGCCTCAGGCCTTTCGTGGGGCATGCTCGACTGGTGAGTTTTTGCGGCCATGCCCTAAGCAAAACGGATCAGGTGTACCTCACCTTGTCGTCGTACCAGTGTCCCGTGATAGATAGATAATTTTTTTATTAAAGACCCGTCGGGGTCCCATCAAAGCGTGCTCCTGGTCGCACCACCCATCAAGGGGCAGCCCTTGTCTTGCAAATGACCCGAGGCGGTTTTATGTAGAAAATGATGGAGATATCAGTGAACTCCGCACTCCCCTGCCGAAGTGCCGCGCCCTGTTGGACTTGCGTATCGTCTCAAGCGCACATAAGCCCCCCCCCCCATCCCTGACAAATTCGAACTTGTTGCATTGAATTACACGCGCCCCCATGTCATTCTTCCCGAACTCTTCGTGTGTGTCTTTAGTGCGTTCGTTAGACTTCATTTGGAATACGGAATGTCATCACGGATGTGCTGGACAGTGGTTCCATCGAGCAGGTGCAACGACGCACGACTAAAGTGATGGACAGCCTTAGAACTCTGCCATATCCGGAAAGACTGATCAAGCTCGATTTGTTTCGCCTGTCATATGGACGAGTGAGGTACAACCTGCGTCGGACACTCCGCGCTTCCCGCAGATATAACTGTCCGCTTAAACCTGGCGGTTTCTTCAAATTTGCAAACATGAGTCACCTGCGCCGTCATCACTGCAAGGTTAAACACGAATTTAAGCGCCTAGACTAACGAACGTTGTCATTCAGTCACCGGGTATTTTGACCGTGGAGCTCACTCCTGTTTTAAATGGTGACATATGATCCCATGGTTTTATTCAAAAGGCAGTTGGACAATTTGATTTTTGGGCTAGAAAGCAGTTGGTAGCCAGGTCCCGTATTACAGGTGGCTGGGGTTTGTTTACTGGGGGACTCTTGTGGTGTTACATAATCACAACTGACCCATTTGGCTTCCGTTTTACGTTTGAGGTTAGGATTAGGGTACCGGTTAAGGATTTCCTATTTTCGGGTTAGGGTTATACCCTTTAGGCTTAGGTTTTCGGGTTACGGTAAGGGTTGGAGTTTACGATTAGGTTTTAGTATTATGGTTACTTTTCTCAGTTACGGCTATGTCTTAGGGCTACGATTATATTTACAATTTCGGTTAGGTTTAGGGTTAGGGTTGCCGTAAGGGTTAGCGGTTAACGTTTAAGGTTGGGGTTAGGGCTAAGGTTGGGATAAGAGTTAAGGTCGCCGTCCGCTTCCTTATTCCTGGCTACCAACTGCGATCTAGCCGATTTTTGTTAAACGACGACGGTCACTGCGGAACTATATATGGCCAGTCATAAACTTCACTTCCTGGTTTCATTTCTCATGTAACGAATCTCGCACATTTGGTGTAACACCTCCCCTAAGCTTTGCAAACGACTATATTTGATGCTGACTGTATATAATTGCATTTATGAACCCAACCGTACATGAATAGGGTCATCAAGAACTTCGCCTGTAATTCCAAAATGCTTACATACGTACGCCACGATAGGCATAATCTGATCAAGACTTTCCAGCGTATGAAACGTGCGCACATTCAGCCTCAAAGGCAGCCAACCGCAGGCGTGCACAAACCCTGTAATCAGCCAATCGAATCACCAGGTTCGCGCTGATTGGCTCTCACGTTAGGTAAGCGCTTAGTCATTCGTGCCCACATCACGGTTGCTGACACACTCACACGCGCGCACGCGGACCACGAGCCGGGCAAACGTCTTGCAGCACTCTTAGTAGACTGCTTACGTATTATGTGTGTGTGTCCTATGGCACACAAACTCTTTGTCGCCAGTAGCAAGCTGGCAGACGGACAGCATGGGACCGAGTGAGATCCTAACCGCATCAGTGAGGGTCCCACTTTTGCGTGACACATATATATATATATATATATATATATATATATATTGAAAAGTAGAAGTGGTTCTTCGGAAAAACCGAGTTTTACTCGTGAATTTTCGAGCTGGTAACACCAACCCGTCGTCAGACGAAATGAAAACGAGGGAGAAAGTTATGTTGTCACAGTAGACCAGTTAGCGTGATAGGACAGAACAGACCACTGACGTGTGAGGGGGGGGTGGTTGGGTGGGCTCCCGAGGTCATGGTAGGTCACTGAGTGAGGGGCGGGGAAAGGGAGAGGAGGCGGAACAATTACGGCACGCCGTGCTGAAGGGGGAGGGCGGGTGGTGAATCAGTTGGAATGCGGGCGGCTGTATTCGCGGTCGTTGATGCGTGATTAGGGTAGGGGGCAGTCATTCGTGAACGTAGACCCTCGTAATGGGCATCTAAATCAACGTGGCGGTTGATACTACCCGCATCGGAGTACCAAGCCTCGAGAAATTCCCTCGCTCGCTTTGTGTTAGCCATGGCGACGACCTCGGTGCCATCCCAGTTGAATCGGTGGTCGTACTCGAGTGCATGGGCAAAGACGAGGGACAGGGGGTCTCGCCGACGGATAGCTAGTTTGTGTTCGTTGATACGGGTGCCCAGGCATCGACCTGTATGGCCAACATACACGCAAGAGCAATTAGCACACGGGATGCGATAAATTACATTCGTTTGTTGCTCTTTGGGGAGGGGGTCCTTCACTCGAGATATTGCTGCGCGTAGTGAGGATGCCGGTTTGTGGGCAACGCGAATACCCAGGCGGCTGAACTGCCGAGCGATTATTTCGGAAGTTCCACGCATATATGGCAAGGAGTAGAATTTTCGCGTCACAATCTCTCCGTTGGGGGTGGGGTCTTGCGACTGTGTCTGGTGCCTGAGACAGTTCTTAACAAAACTGATCGGATATCCGTTAGAGCGGAATAACCGATACAGGTGAGCAAGCTCTTTGTTCAGGAGATCGTTGTTGTTACAATAACGGTAGGCCCGGTGGAACAGAGTTCGGACGCAGCTTCTTTTGTGAGCTGCGGGGTGGTTGCTTCCATAGTTGAGGATAATTTCATTGACCTTAGCTCTCGTCCTAGGCTGGCAATCTTCTTTGTCACCCTGCAGTCACTTGTGTTCTCACCTGCCGCATGAGTGGCAGTGATGATAGCACCTTCATCGGGTCCGTTGGCGTTACTGCGATCGTTCGTCCTCACACCTGCCAGATAAGTGGACGACGCGGCTGTAGTGACGATCGCACCTGCGTCAGATTCGGGTTGAAGCACAGCTGCGCGTGTGGGCCCCCATGGACTCGGCCGTACTTGGGTTTCTGTCTTGTCGCAGCCTGACTCTACTCTTCTGTTCACTAAGCTGCGTCCGGAGGGCCTGGTAAGCCGCAGGAAGCGCTACGCTTCGGTTGATGGAGTTCGCGCCAGTGTACCAGGCCTCGATTGTTTCCCTCGTGATGCCGTCATTTCCCCGGCCCAGGATTTCACCATTCTGGAAGGCGAACGTGTGTCCAGAGTTTGCGCAGTGTTCTGCCACTAGAGACAACGGGTCCATCCACCTAACTGCCCTCATGTGCTCTGCAACACGGGTGTGCAGTCGTTTGCCGGTCTCTCCAATATAGTTCATATCACAGGAACTGCACTGGATCCGATACATGACGTTCGTTGTTTCGCCGCGTGGCAGGGGGGTCTTAGGTCTCATGACCAGATTTCGAATTGTTGACTCTGGCCGATGGGCAATGCCAATCCGCAGTGGTCTTAGTAGACGGGAGACCGCCTCAGAGACGCCGTCAATGTAAGGAAGCGCCCGCCAGATTTTTGGCCGTTCTGTCACCGAACTTCGGCTTGGACCAGGCTGCCCGTTGCGTTCTATGAAGTTACGAGGATAGCCGTTCGCCATGAAGAGGCGCTGGAGGTTGCGTAATTCTAACCTTTTGTCGTCTGGCTCGCTGCAGTGTGTTTCTGCCCTTTTGTACAGTGTTCGTACACAGTATATATATATATATATATATGGCAGAGGTATTATACCGTACTCCTGACATAGGTACTAGCCAAAAGCCCAGACACGTGTTTCGCCGATATTCTGCCGCTGAGTGGCACAGCTGCGAGGGGTTTGACTCCTGAGTGGGTCCCCCAGCGTTCCCTATGCGGTTTCTGGTAATATGAACTCCAGAAAGTAATCAAGCTAATAATTTCAGGAATTATTCAGTGCGGGGCATGGAGTTAAGTTTCCGGAGCATGATTATTTTACGCCAGGACGAAATTTCAACGAATATTCGGATCGGCAAGAATCAACTACTGTGGAATACCCGCGTAGTGCCCATTCTGCGAACGAGTGGCATCACAAGTAGGATGAAATCTACATGGCAAAGGTATTATACCGTTATCCTGGCAAGCGTACTGGGAAAACGCTCAGATACGTGTTTCGTCGATATTCTGCAGCTACTTGAAAGCTGCAGGGGGTTCAGCTCCTCAGGGGGTCCCCCAGCGTTCTCCATGCGGCTTTTGGTATGTGAACTCCAGAAGCTAGTACCTATGCCGGGAGTACGGTGTAATGCCTTTATCATATAGATTTCATATTACCTGTTTGTAGAATGGGCATTACATGGTTATTCCGCAGTAGTTGATTGTCTCCGACTCGCATGTCCATTGAAATTTTGGGTCTGACCCTAAAACGTCATGCTCCGGAGACTTAGCTCCATGTCCTGCGCCGAATACTCTCTGAAATTATTAGTTTGATGTATACATATATACCAACCTCACAGCACTGGCTCAATACCAATTCTAATGCAGAAATGGTGATAAGGGAAGTTTTGTCGGTACGGAAAGTCCATATCCCAGAAAATCCTATTTAAGCCATTTGTCTGTTGTAATGCATTAAGAAACTGTGAACTCAATCCCGCCCACAATAAGAATTTGCCAGTGGGAATCCGCATGGTCTTATAAAGAAAATGCTACAAAACTATTGGTGGGAAAAGACCGGTCGGTCGATCTGGAGACGGAAATATCAATGAGTTCTTGGTAATGTTGTCAAGATCAGACCTCGAGGTCGTAGTCCACCATTCCCGTGTTAGACGTTTAAACCAAATATTCTTATCTTCACAAACTTTCAAGTCATAAGCTTCCACTTCTTCGAGTGGGAAATGGGGAAAAAGAGCGCACTTTTGTACAAAGTGACTATATAGAAGGGCATTTTTACGCATACTTTCCGTATGACATGTTTTGATTTATATGGTTTTGAAAGTCTACGCAACACAACTCAGATTACATAAATAATCGCTATTGATGCGCGTGATTTTTACAGGCCACTGCAATGGCGATGACTCAAAAGCCAGACTCCTGGCACGATTGAGATGCCTTGGAATTGGGCTCATGGTTATCAGTATTACTAGCTCCTCCAAGTATTCTTTTTTCTAACCGAAATCGCATTTCGGAAGTCCAGTTTGCGCTTTGTAGCTTACGTCACTGACTGTGATTGGGTGAACTCAGGGCGAAAATGGATGGCCGATGCACCGTTTATTTGCTATGGAATTTGATGGCGATGCCGAGGGTGATTTGTGGACAAAGTTGACTCGTTCAGCATAGAATCTGTGCATCTTCGTGACCAACCCTATACATAACCCCCTGTTCAAATTAAACTTTTTTTCAATGCATAGTAAGTGTCCGACCTCATGAAATCTTCGCTTAAATTTCAAAACGCGCTTTCGATTGCAGGTGATTGCTGTGGCGAGTCTGCAATAGTGATCATCGTACGATTTAATCTCAAAACATTTCAGTCGCGCAGGGATCCGAGCATTTGAATGAACTTATTTCCAACCGCTAACAAAAGCCATATTGCGTGAAAAAATTACCATATATGTAGTATGAATCTTTCCACGGATTTGTTGTACACTAATGAATTCAGATATATTTTGTAGAAAACCCGCGCGAACATGTCGTTTACTATTTTGTAGAAAATCATGTTTTCAAATCCTGTATGAGAAACGTTCCTGTATTAAGAAAAGTTCGAAGTTATGGAATATTTTGAGACCGTGGGGCTACCATTCAAATTACATTGTGACTTTCCGTTTACTGGTGTCCCTTTTGACGAAAAACATGAGGCATATTCACTGTAATATCTTGTGAACCGTAGGCGGCATCTTCTTCACAGCATAGCTGAACGTACCATATTCAAAAGATGGAGGGTTACAGCTTGTGTTTTAAAAACCCTAAACTTGAGTGAAATGGCAGGTGGGGTTGAAAATTATTCGGAAACCAGACACCCTTGTCGCAATCTAAATATGTCTCTTCTTCTAGCGCCAAGTCTGAAGAAGACACAAATGTCGACACGGGGAACGTGAGAAAGGTTTTTTGTAGCATTTTTTTCTGTAAAATACACTTGAATCTATAAGGGCATCGAAAACCAGTTGGACAAACTCATATTATTTACAGTGAATGACCGATCTAGTGAAATCTTGGCCAAAATTCTGGAATGCGTTTTCGATTAGGGAATTGGGAAACTTTTTAAAACCTAAATATACACTTTATTCGGGCATAAAATATGAAGACATGTGATTTCCTACCAAATCACCAAAGGAAAACATATTTTGTGCATGTTTTCTGTAAAATTTATTTGCATTTTTAAGACCATTGTAAATCAATAGGGAAAATTCATGCTACCTAAATAGTCATTTTTTCACCGAGTGTGGATTCTGCATGAAGTCAAAAAGATGTGCATTCAAAAGCCGACATCCTTGCAAGTCCGAAATGTTATAGGGTTATGTTGCATGATAATCAGTACAAGAACCCCACTTAAGTAATCCTTCCTAATCGGAATCACATTCCAGAATTTTGGCCAACATTTTATGAGATCGGTCAGGCACTGTAAGTTGCCAACTCTTAAAGAATGAGTTTTTTCAGGCTACCGAAAAGAAGCGCATTCAAAAGAATAGGATAACTTTTTAAAAACCGAATTATGTTACTTCTTCGAGTATAAAATTAGAAGATGACATGATTGTCTCCCGAATGAGCTAAAGAATGCACATTTTTATGCATGTTTTCCATAAAATATAATTGAACTTTTAGGGACATCGAAAATCAATGAGGAAAATTCATGCTACATAAGTAGTCATTTTCTGCAGGGTACAGTTTTTGCATGCAGCCGGAAGGAAGTTCATTCGAAAGCCGACAACCTGAAGTAAATGAAATATTATAGAATTATGTTGCAGTCTGACTACCTTTACAGTCCTACTTAATTAGTTTTTTTAGAAACTAAAACGCATTTCGGAATTTCTCTTGACATTTCATGAGTTAGCCCACCTACTGAAAATTATTCGGAAATCTCACACTCTTTTTGAGATCGAAATATGTCCCTTCTTCGAGCGTCAAGTCTGAAGAAGACACAATTGTCATCACGGTGAGCGCAAGAAATGTTTTTAGTCGCATTTTTTCTCTAAAATACACTTGAATTTATAAGGGCATCGAAAACCAGTTGGACAAAATAATATTATTTCCATTGCCACCTTTTTAGAGACTGAGTTTTTTTCCGGTGACCGACAGGAAGCCCATTCAAAAGCCAACACCCCTGGGCAGTAGTCCCTACTACTGCTACCCCACTTGACTCCGGCCCGAGCCGCCTGTCGTCTGCAAATTTGTTACACCAGTGTAGTTACCTGCCCTCGATTTTCAGAGGAATCAATTCACACACTTCTCTGGATGCGGATTAGCATACACTTTTTTATACGCGCTTAGTTTCTTCCCGGTTGGCACACGTTGACATTTGTCAACGCAGCTCGACAGTAAGTCACTTTGTTGTTTTTTTAGAGCGGTGGAAATTCGAACATGGGTTTTTTTAAAAACACTGGCAAAACTTGGTTTTTTGTATGTAAGAACGAAACATATGCGAATGAAGGTGAAATTTCGAGTTCCAGGTGTATGCATAAAAGACGAAGAATAGTCGAGCTCAGGAACACTTTGTTTATTGCCCTGAGCTTTCAGACTCGAACAGGAGTCCATCCTCAGAGGTAGTAGCAGGAACAGAACAAGCGACAGTCATAAGGCATGCAGGCCAATCATCGACCGACGACGCAAGATTGGAGGTGACTACGCAGGGCTCTGTACGCCAGGGCCAGATCGATAAAGCGATTGACCGAGTTCTCATTCGAGGCCCAGGCTCCAATCAATTCTCGTCTTGTTTAGTATCCGGCGTGGGCGACTATTTTGATGGCTGCGAAGTTTTACTCGTGACCCATTTCGTAAGTGTGGGCATTCTCTGCCATACATCAAGGACGTTTCAGAAGCGACCGAGCACATTGCTGCGGAGTTAGGTGTTGCAATTGCACATCGCCCCAAAGCCACCCTGCGCAAAAGTGTCATGAAAATCAAAGACCTATTAAAGCCTGAAGAGCAACCTGGAGTAGCGTGTCGCATTCCGTTTCAAAATTGTCCTTGCATATACACAGGGCAGACTTGGCACATGCTCGGACCGCGCATGACCGAACGTAAGCCGGCTGTGCGACGGGGGTATGCATTATCACAATTGCCCGCCTACACCCACGGAATGGGTCATGAGTTTAACTTCACAGCCACCAAAATACGTTGCCACCTTTTAAGAGAGTGATTTTTTTCCGGTGACCGAAAGGAAGCGCATTCAAACGCCAACGATCCGGCTCTGGGAGCATTCTGAGCAATAGTGCCAACTACGACCCCACTTAGCTCCGGACAGAAGCGTCAGTCGTCAGAAAATTTCGGAGGGCTTGCATCAATGCAGCTACCTGCCCTCGCTTCCCAGCGGAATCAAGTCACACACACTTCTCTGGAAGCGGATTAGCATACACTTTTTTTTATACGCGCGTAGTTTCTTGCCAGTTGGCACACGTTGACATTTGGCTACGCAGCTCGACAGTAAGTCACTTTGTGGCTTTTTTTAGAGCGGTGGAAATTCGAACATGGGTCTTTTTTAAAACACTGACAAAACTTGGTTTTTGTATGGGAGAAAGAAACAAATGCGTTCGCATCAGTTGTACCTGTCACTGAGACGGAACGCGCGTGTCCCCTGTGTGATCAACTATCTAAGCCTTCCGCTTTAACTCGGCAGCCATTACCACCCGCCAGACGTTTGAAAATATCTGATCGCTTCATGGGGCAGGTTGCCAATGTTTTGACAATTGAGCAGGGCTTTTAATGTATTTTGAATGGTTACAGGATAAATTCGGCAAAGGTCTGTGCATGCAGCGATTTGGGATTGGCAATTTCGAAAATGAACGGATATGCTGATTATGCATGGGCGCATACCGATCTGCTGAAGCAAACAAGCTCCATATATATAGCAAAGGTCACGAACAGGCAACTTACTACCAGGCCGAAGCCGACCAAGTTATGATGACAGCGAAGTGGGATGACAGAGAATGCAGAAAGATTGATACCGTACTGTTTCGGGCTTATTTTGCCTTCACTCGGCCAATCATAACCCTGACCTGCAGCTGGGACCAGAAACACAGACATGAACTCGTACATAGCACATACTCGGCTATGATTGGTCGAATGAAAACAAAGTACCCCGAAACAGTACTGTATCAATCTACCCGCATTTCCTGTTGTCCCTCCCCGCGGATATGGCGATTTTAAAAGTTTTTGTTCAATTTTCCTCTCTCCTATGATCGTAGTGTGCACCGATGTATCCTAACTGCAGGCCTTTTTTGGGAGATACCAAAGTCCTTACCGAAAACCAAGTTGAGAATTCTGTACTTTGTCATTTTTCTCACGAAAGTGCACTATAACATGCTTTCTGAGGACTTTAAGTGCCTTGCAAGAAGAGCAAGTAAAAATTACCAGTCTAAAGCCGCCCAAGCTCTTCGAAACGTCAGCTAAACAATTCCCTCGATCCAGTGAGCACTTCCCTTTCCTCAGATTATCGACCCGGATCTCTTACTTTTGCTAACCTGAGTCTAAAGCCGTTTACAATCAACCAACCAACTTTCTTTTATAAGAGAAATATGATGGCTGCCTCCAAATCTGATGGTGAGCTACATGTTGACGTTGACAGCTCGAAAGAGGCATCGCGGACAGGAATTTCATCCAATCCAGGAAACCTGTTTGGTTTAATTTGACTGACGACCCGTCTTACGTCCTCGACAGATAGGATAACGGTATCTTGGTCCGCATCAAACTCTGGATTGTCTTCTGGGGGATTCCACTGTAGACACCGAGTACAAGAACTGGGACAGAAGTTGCGTTTCCTGTGGCCCATGAGATAATGCGTTTTTAATGCTCTCCTCGAGGCAGGCCGTAAAACTTGGGGCCTGAGATTACTTTTTTCGTCAGTCGTCGCTCGAATGGAGTTCTGGCAATCCGTCCTTGCCTGCAGTATCATTACGTTGTTTTCTATGTTCGGCAAATTACGTGGGATTTTGAAGATGAGAGTGCTTTTTCCGCAGCCTTTGTTTATTTTTTGCTCTGTTTCACCATCGCATTGATACAATAAAGTCATGAGTAGGATCTCATGAAATTTTGATCAAAATTTTGAAATGAGTTTTTAATTAGGAAGAATTACTTGGACAAGGTTGTAAGAATGATTATCATACAGTACAATCTTTTAGTATTTCGGACTTGCCAGGACGTCGGCCTCTGAATGCACTTTTTAGACCTCCTGCAAAAACTAGATTCGGTAAAAAATTACTTTTATGTAGCATGCATTTTTCGCATTGATTTTCGATGGTTTTATAAAATGCACAAAAAGTGCTTTCTTTTACTCGTTTTGTAAAAAATCACATGGTCCTTACGCTTTTTGCCTGAAGAAAGTGTATATTTGTTTGGAAAAGTTCCCCAATTCCCGAATAATTTCGAGCCTGATCACCCGTTGCATTAGCGTTTAGCGATTGCAGTCTGCAAGGTGCATGTTCTCAGCGTAAGACAAATCGTATACTTTTCCATGAATTTAAGAAGACACTATGCAAAGTTAAAAAAATTTGCAATTTCTGTTTATATCCATGTACATATATGCGTGTCTGGTCTATCTCGTTAAATGTTAATAGAAATTGTGAAATTTATCCTCAATTTAAAAAAATCATTTTGGTAAGTTTGTAGCATTTATTACTGTTAAGCATTATCCCAAAAGATATCAATCGTAGCAGGATGCCGGTTTTGAATAAGCTTCGTTCCAGCTGTCCTTCAAAACGACGCGTGGCAAAAAATGACCACTTAGGATATATATTTTTTTCGCACCCGGTTTTCAGTGCCATTATAAATTCAAATATGGTTTATAGAAAACAAGATCAAACATATTATTTTTTGGTACTCATTTGGTATAAAATTACTTCTTCTTCAAGCTTCTTCATACACAAAAAACTGTTTTAAAAAGTTCGTAATTAGGACATTTTTGGCATTGATATGCCTTCACATAAAGCATCGTTTCTGTGGTCTTGTTATTACTAAGATTAACATATATATAATATATGAAGTATACAACATGGTCTACATTCATTGCAAAATGTTATGAGGTTTGCATGTAATCTCCTTAGTAGGCTGGTAACTGTGTGATTTTTCTTTTACGGATAGTGTACAGCGTGCAGTTTGAAAACTCACCGTAAAAGTGTAAAAGCAGGTTGGATCCAAATCTATTCAGGAATTGGGGAAGTCTTTAAAACCGAAAAAATTCACTTTCAATAGGTATAAAATTTTAAGTAGGCAAACCTTTCTGTCCACTGATAACAAGAAAGCATATTTTGTGCATATGTCCTACAAAATATTTTTGAATTTATAAGGTCATCGAAAGTCAGTGGAAAATGCAGACTGCCGAAAAGAAGTTTATTTAAACGTCAGTATCTTGGCGTTATTGAAATATCTCAGGGATATGCGGCACGATAATAAATGTTACAGACCCACCTAAATAAGCCCTCGTAATGGGAAACAACTTTCACACTTTCTGTTAGCATTTCTTTGCGTACGCCAGCTACTGTAGTTCCATATCACATAAATTCGCAATTATAAAAATGACGAAATGACAAAATGCAAGAAAACAGCAAATCCATAGATGTTTTGGCAGATTTTTTAGTAATTCATATCGACCCAACTGTGAAAAATTCGGCGCCTCAGTGGGATTCGAACCCACACAGCAAGGGAAAGGCTTTACTTCAGCCAACGCTCTAAGCACTTAAGCTACGAGGCCCTGCCGGACGATGCGAGTTTAATCACATTTGGATCAGGTTACCCGCCCAACCTACTGCAACGTCTGGGATCCAACAAATGTGATACAGTAAGTTGGCTGCCCAACAGGATTTCCTAAGTAATTCACCTAGAATCCATTAGAGGACTACCAGGCTCATCTAATTCATAGATTTTTGGCATATTTTTGAATAATTCATAATGAAACAACTGCGTGGGTTCGAATCCCATCTAGGCGCCGAGGTTTTCACAGTTTGGTCAATATGAATACAGAAAATGTTTAGATTTCTGTCGAAAGTCTTATCGTATGCGGCGACGGTATGTTCTGTAACCCCACTTCGCAACCAGTAACCCCATGCTCGTGTAAGACTGGAATGATGGTAGTAGGGGTTTTACGGGTGGGACATCAACACGTAGGGGGAGCAAAATGCATGCAATAACACTTAGAAAATATATATATTTCCGCTGAAATTCCTCTTCTACACCTGTGTGTAGCGGCGGACGTGAGCGCGTTAATTGGAAAATAGGCAAAAGGCAAGTCTTAATAGATAAAAGGTTATTACATAGTCCGCCGCCTACAAATTTGCAACAGCCCAAGGACCAATAAAACGAACAGCCAATAGGAGAGAAGAACAGTAAGTGGCAAATTTAGTAACTGTGGAAATTTGCTGCAAGGTGGCGCGACGCACATGAATATTAGGGGAGTTGTGGAAATACATTCTAATGAACAAGGAAAAGATCAACTGGCGAAAGTATGGGTGTCTGTTTGTATCTTCATAAATAGCCAACTGACTACTGTAAAATAAAAATTTAAAGAAGACAAATATTTATGTGTGAATCTTATGTACAATAATGAAGTACATTTATGAACAGAATAGGCAATAATGCTTGTTTCTTTCCTTCTTAAATACAGAACATCAGCTCCAGACCGCAGAAAAGTTGGGCAGTCGAAGCTTGATGTTCTAATCAAAGCGGAGGAAATGGCTAAAACTATAAACCCGAAGATGGAAGAATACGGCCAGACAAGGACACTGCTATCTAGCGTAGCAAATTGTCAGTATGTAAGGCTGTACACCGACAGATATGTATTTCGGTGCGGCCAATGTCGAAGAAAGAAAGCTCTAAGGGCTCCGAAGCCGAGTCACATAATATGAGTCCCCGTAGATGGAATTAAATATCGTCTGTAGTTTGGCCTAGACAGCGTAGGTTTGAAGCAAGCAAGGGAAATGTTCCTGTCGCTTATTGCGGAAGCATATCTGGTGCAACAGTTTCCCAACTAAGGGAACCTGAATGACTCTTTCATGAACTCAATTTGACGACCATTTATAAGTCAATTTTTATACGTAAACTCAATGAAGTTTAATGGTCTAATTACTGGTTATTAGAGGGACTATGCAGAAGTCGACTTGAAGAATTAAGTAAGCCATGGAGTATGCGTTTGACAGCATAAACCGTTTGGAGATATCAGAAAAGTTGAGTGTTTGTGCCAAAATAAACCAAGACGCAGTCAATAGCCCTTACAGCAGGCGTTGTATGGTGAATACCAACATGCCACAAGGAAGTTTAGCTAGTCTTTTCGAAGAAGTGAATAAGTTATAACGTACACGCCCGAGAACATACATAGTTTGAAGATGTCGTAGGAGCTGGGCGGTTGTGCTCTAACCGAGGCAAAGTAAACCAAAACGCAGACGACGATCTTTACAGCACGCGTTGTGTGGTGAGCACCGACATGACACAAGAATGCATAGTCACCCTTCGGAAAGAAATAGATTACGGAGAGGGAGGAGCGAGAGCTGAAGGCTGCCTCATGTTAGATCATGCATCACTAAAAACGTTCATACTGGAACGACTCGATTTACGTGGTTATATCAGTGTGCTAGGCAAAACTCAACGGATGACATCTCGCAGCCATAAATTCATGGGCATGACAAGGGCTACTAAAACGAATACAGTAGTTAGTTATACATATTAAACCCAGTGGGGTTACGCAACCTAAACTTCCCTCATTCGCCTTTCATATGGCTAGGGAAAGGCGCGTAAATTGCAAAATAAACAAAAAGCGAATTTCAAAAGACCACGGAGTTTGGGGTCATGAGAAGTAATTACTGTTGGCAGTGTAATGTCTGCAATTGTCTGTAGATGGATACCAAGATAAAATCCCATATGACACGATCCACAGTCTACTGAAAGTTAACCGGGGTTTTTCACCCTACCGTTGCCTTCACCGCATACTGAACGTAGCATTTTTACTGAGAGAGGTTGAGTAGTTAATGTTTAGGTTAATCTTTCTTTCCTTCGTTTCCTCTTATTTCTAGTCTCAGTTCTATACATGTTGGAGCTCAAATGTCATTCGTACTTCCTGTAACCCTAGTCACTCTTTTGTTTCTTCCCAAGCATGATGTGCATGGTAACAACCATCCTCTTAAAATCAGATCCTCAGTTAACTTGCTAGTTTTCAACATGCGATTGAGTGAGCACTTAAACTGGGGCTGGACTAGAACCTGCAAATAGGTCCTCCTGGAAGCTAACAGCTGCTTTTATATGTTTGGCCTTTGCATATAGAAACTCTCGCACAAAGTGACGACTCGCTTCCTTTTTAATAGATTGCTACCATGTCTCTCTCTCTCTCTCTCTCTCTCTGGCATGTCTTGCTTTGGTATTCAATTTATTTTTCTGATCGACGAGGAATTATCGAATGCGCATGTATAGTTTGTATGGTAGTCCGGAAGTTCAACTCAGCTTGTGCCGGTTCTTACGCCTTGAAAGACACATTTTCTCCTGAATATCCTACTTACCCATATTCATTTTACACCCTGTGCAAGCATTTTCCGCCATTTCGTGTTGGACGGAACATGACCTTCTTAACAGAGATTTTCAGCCTCGCGGCCTGCCTTCAACGTCGAAAAAGTCTGCAAGGTGTGGTTATATAGCCCCACCTGGCGGACACAATATTGTTGGGGTTGGGGCCGGGGGTTAGGATTAGGGGTCATGGTTAGGGGTTAGTGTTAAGGATTAGGGCTAGGGGATAGGGGTTCAGGTTATTGACTAGGGTTATAGTTAGGGGTTAGGGCAACTATTTCTGAACCACCCAAAGTACAACCGCGCATTCCCAATAGCTTTTATTTTGCATACAACTACTTGAATTCGTGGCCTGTTCGTTCCCCGGCCCCGCCTGTGAAAACCTTTATGACCACCGGTCCCGTATTACGGGTGGCTGGGGTTTGTTTTCTTCAGGGGGGCTGCATAACCACATCTGACCAAAAAGTCCTTCACCTTAGGTTTAATATAACAAGTATCATTTTTGAGTAGCGGTCCCGTACATTGCACACCTTTACGTCCGCAGGTTGGTTACTTTTTGTACTGGCAGTGCATTCGCGGATGTTCAACAAATCAATTATTATTGGTATTGGTAATAATAATAATTCTTACGATGTTTGCCACTATCCCCTATATGACTGTTCAAATATGTAGCGACGGCAAGGTTTCAACCTGGAGAGGAGGCTTAAACAGATCACTTGGAAGGTGAGTTTCGTTTACATGTCAGGAAATGACGGAGATTGTAAGCTGGAATGTCCGTCTGAAACCCGGTCATATTGTTAGATGAGCGTCGTGAGGGTGGGTGTTGCGAGCGAGAGGGGGAGTCTTAACGGCCTTGAGTCTGAGTCGGCATTGAAATTGATTTGGCTGTTTGTGTAGCTGTGATTGGCCAGGCACATGATGCCATTGGTGCGTGCGCAAAGTACGCACGAGAGGCTCAACGCTGCAACAGGCGCCCAGAGTAGACCACCACGTTTTCACACGGAGGAATTATTACGGGTCATCGATGCTGGATGAAACTGTGCCGTACTGAAAAAAAGGTGAAACACCGATATTTGTGAGCTTGCAGCCGACGAGGTCAAGATCACAGGAGCGTGGAAAAGGTTGGGCGGAGGGTTTTGACCGGTTCTTGTGATGCACTTGCGTTAGAGTTCAATAAGCAAGTGAGGAATGTTTTGAAGGTTCATTCTTCGTAGAAAAGATTGGCATGGCCTAAAGATGGTGGTGCATTTTGGAACGGATAAGTAAAGAATTCAGGACTCTTGTTTCATGTTCCTAGGAGGTGGTGACCTCGGACCTTGCGCATCCTAATTTTTATATAACCTGGGGCTTACTTTGCGTACCCCCTACATGCCATGAACTTGATTTAATTACTCATAAGTGAAATAATTATGAAATTGTTGGTTTGTACCGCATGTGATATGAAGTCCGGAGTTTCTCTTCTGTACGTCTGCAGTATTGCTGCTTTTTAATTTCCTCAGAAATTAACTGCCAACTTGCAATAACTCAGTTTAAACTAAGGTCTATAGATGCGGAGCGAAATATGATGTAAAAATATTTCGGTTTGTGCCTATAGACCTTAGTTTAAACTGATTTATTCCAAGGTAGCAGTTAATTTCTGAGGAAATTAAAAAACAACAATTTCTAAACCGCAGTATTAACCAGAAAGCATACGGGGACGCCGGGGGACCTACTGATGAGCCGAACCCCTCGCGACTGTGCCATGCAGCGGCAGAATATCGGTGAAACACTATCTGAGTTCTCAGCTAATAACTGTGTTGCTAGTGTAGTATCTTGTAACACTAAAAAAAAGTATCATTAAACGAATAGGGCTCAACAGCAGCAGTCTGCCCTGTGAAGTTGTGAGAAGTTCAGGGAATATTCAAAACTTTTATTAATGGGGGATGTTTGAGTTCGGAGGGCTCTGTTGTATGTGGACTTCCCACATTTAGCGGAAAAGGCTGTCATGCGCTTTCATGACAGTTTTTTAAAGGATGATTTTTTTATTTTGATGCCTATTCCCAGTGTTTGTCGGGAAGATGTCGACCAGTTTGAGTTCAAACCCAGAAACTGTGCTAAACAAGATAATGTTTGATCCATTGAGCTATGATTATCTGTCTTCACTAGGTTACTTTCTTCTTACAATCATCATAGTGGTTGCAACACTCCCGAGGTCTTTTTTGTTATTCCACTGATCGTTTACAATATTTGTACAGTGTGCGTCAGGTGATGGATAATGCCCAAGACATAAATCATCCTCTCGAGAGCGTTGGTAGGCATTTGCTACTACAGGAATTATTCGTCTTTCAGTCTGCAAATTAACCCTGTCGGTTATAAGAGCTGGTACACATTAAACTGTTGGTTCCTGTAACGGGGACTTGCCGAAAGAAGGTTAGGATAGGGAAGAGGTGAAGTAAAGCAACATGGGTGAGCTTAACGCGTGGATTGACTTTTATCATCCCCGTCCACTCGGGGTGTTCCCATACGATCAGCGATGTCGAATTCCTCTATGAAAGGGACTGCTGTCCGTTACAGATTCTTTTCTGTGATTGGTCACTTTGCGTGTGCTAGTTTTATTGTAGCGGCCCTGTTACGGGCGGCTGTTCCGACGCTGCGCCTCTCGAGCCTATCTGCATGCGCGTACCATTGTCAGCCTGGTTCTTGGCCAATCATAGCTTTCCGAAAGGACCAATCAACTTCAAGGCCATCTCAGATATGCTTTCGTTTAGGGCGCTGTGACACGTGCCACACTGCTACACTGGACGCTCGCCCTCGCGACGCCGGAAGCATTACCTCGTCCGGCTGCCAACTTGTTCCAACCTGTTCTCCAATCATTTTGTACAGAATTCAATACCCTCCCAAGTGGCGTCCACCTTCACCTCATTCTATTCGAAACCAGGTCTGAAGGTCGTAATGACTACTGTCTGCCCATTGTTTGATTTGCCGCCGCAGTATTTTGTACATAATCACGTACTCCCGATTTTTTCGCGTTACTGATGTTTTCAGGTGCGGGCTTCTGCTGTTAGAGACATGTTTCTTTTATAAAATCCGCCTCTTCAGTGAACTTTAACGGATAATTATTATTGAGTTGGTGTGATTGCGTTGGCAAGGTGTTGCTGTGCGTTGCAATGTGTGCTCTGTTGGCGGCCTTGTTTCTTTGTTGCTGCGTCTACCTTTTTTGGCTTAATGCCGGTGGTCTTTCTTGACTTTCGGCCTGTCGTCTCCTTCTACCTTTCGCGTTAGACGTTTCACGGTTAGGGTTTGGGGCTGTGGTCAAGGGTTAGGGTTATGGTTAGGATTGGGGTTAGGGCTTAGGGGTTAGGGTAACTATGTCTCAACCGCGCACTCCCAATAGCTTCTCTTTTGCGTACGATTACTTAACCTCGCCATCTGTGCGTTCCCCGGCCCTACCCGTAAAAACCCCTGTTACCACTGGTCCCCTATTACAGGTGGCTGGGATTTGTGTACCTCAGGTGCGGCTACATAATCACATCTGATCCTTTAACAAACTTCATTAGAATGACTGTCACGTCCCGCAAAGCGTTTTCAAGCAAACAACAACTTTTATGACAACCGAGCAAGCACTATACGATGCATTTAGCCCCCAGGACACGTTAATATGAGGCTTTCTTTGAAGATTCTCTCATTCGCCCTCTACCGGAAGTTCTATGAACACCAGTATGGTAACCCCGACCCGATAGAAGGACATTACCAACAGAGGCAAGGGAATCTGGAATGGCCATGTCTGGCTTATTGACCATCATCAGTCCTTCATACCCAGCCCCGAGGTATGCAACCCTCGTGGCTCGGTCCTGCGGCCTGTTGGTTAGAAATACAACGCCCTTACCACTGAGCCACGGACCCCTTGTCCTGTCGGTTGCAATGGGGTATATTAGCAATGGTACATGGGGGTACGTCAATCGCGTTACGGAACTCACTCGTCCCCGTGTGCCTTGGGACCCTCTCTCTCTCCCTCTCTCTCGTGCACCGCCAGCAGTCGCACAGAGGTGCGTAAAATGCAGGCAGAATGGCATATCTGACAAGAACAACAACCCAACAACAAGATACCTTCCGGCTGAAGATTTGCGATGTGCGGTTGATTTTTTAAAAAATCCCGCGAGTAAATAGGCTCGTTCCGCGTTCCCCATTGACCAAATAACTCCCCAGTTTTACCATACCTTACGATGGTCAGAGAAGAGTTCACAATATTCGCCTGCTGAGCGCTGAACGATGTCTCGAAAGATATGAATGAGATTTGAGGGGACAGCTTTCTGCTTGCACATACTGCGATCTGCTGAGCCATCGAACATCACCTATCCTGACACCAGCCCATTGCCACCGTCGCTTATAACGTATAACCTAAGCTCAGTTGCGCGCAATTCCAAATTTCCTCCATTGGCATGAACAACATGGCGTCGCACTTGTGTCATCCGGTGAAAATAATGTCCAGTTTATTAAGTTCCCATGTGACGGTTCGACCGTCGATTCCGAGAATGTTCACCGTGTGTTCCACTTCAGGGTGGGAACAGGGACTGTGGTTTGCGCGTGAAGTAGTTTATAGTAATAGTGGACTTGCGTTGCATCTATCGTACTCCCT
>CACRXP010000942.1:49419-84794 GCA_902702965.1 Spirometra erinaceieuropaei | reverse complement strand
CAAGCATCTCAACTACTTTCTCGTCTTCTCGGTCCAGGACGCTGTTGTCTTTGTTCGCTTAAGTTTTCGACTCCCTCACCGTAAACCAGAATACGATGGCTTAGCCTAGCTCCACATTGGGCAACCAACCCAGCCATCTAACGGACTCACGCAAACATGGATTTCATGCATTAAAAATCCGTTTTCTAAGTGCATTTATAAGTGCTCGGCCACATACGGTCTTGACAATGATTCATAGCATATTGAAGACGTACTATTTTTTCAATCGTATAACTTAAAGGGCTTACTAAATGGCTTACGGTCTATTCTAAAGTAGTTTCCTCGAAAATTCATTCGTAACGGAGACCCGATAGTAGCAGCCACTGCCACGACTGATTTTCGGACGCTCGTGTTGACTGTCCTCGTCGGCGTGAGTCTCACGAAGAAGGCAGGATTCAATTTTAAGCCTCTTCTCGTATTAATCAGCCTTAGACTGGCCGATTTTTCCTTTAAACCTGTCGCCTCCACAAAGTTCAGCGGACCAAATCCGAAATCTGGCGATAACTTGTTCATGCGAAACTTTCCTTTCTCATAGTACCACCGCGGGGCTCACCCTTGCCGGACTGTCATTATTGTTATATCAACAATATGGTGGAATCTTTTTTATTAATATTATTCGTCAACCATGGCAGCTCCAATCTGATCCAAAAACTGCCTTTTCGCGTTTCGCTATTCCCAGGTGCATGCTGGTGAAGACGATCTTGGCAAAGGTGGGCACGAACTGAGTCTGACAACTGGAAACTCGGGAGGCAGGGTGGCCTGTGGAGTGATCGGCATTGCCAAGAGCGACTAATGCTTGACATCAGGAATTCTGACAAATCCTTTCGCTTATAGTTTGCTACAACCTCTATAATTTGAATACACACTTTTCATTCTATGTTTTCTCACTCTTCTGAAACATGAAGCTCTAGTTTATGTTGCGCACGCGCGGAAATTGGAGCGAAGGCTGCTTCATTAGCGGCCTTAGTCTCATCTGTAAACAGAAATGATTTACTTACAGTTTGCTGGTCTATCGAATGGCCTTGAATCATGATTGGAATGTGGGGTTGTGCTGGTAGGCCGTGTCTCGAGGGACTCGCGGCTTGACCTCCATGGCTAACTAGTCGATAGCTCGCTCTCCATCCCTTATATGTCTCGTCAAACGTCATGGTGAACTGGAAGCAAGGTTGATTTGCAGGGGATTCACCACGTTGACGGTTCTCCGTACCTTAACATGCGACGTCGCATCAGACTGTAGCAGGCGATAAAGTGGTTGTAGATCTCATTTGCGGAACCTTATGATCCCGTGTAACCAAGAGGTCATGTGGTTTTCACCAGCCGGCTTTAGCGCGAAGCCTGTGTGGTTGACGTTCTTCAGATGTACCTTGGTCGCTCCGACCGACGGAGACGGTTTCGCTATCTCTTATCCAACTTAATCGACTGCTGCGTGTCCACCGTCCAACAGATCCCACTGTCTCGTTTTATATGTACATTTCGTTGTCAGTTATCGTTCGCACCTTCTGGCGTGTGCGCCCTGTGTATATCGATTTATTAGTTGTACCATGTACCAAAGTACTCATCATTCTGAGATTGCGGTTAGTTGACCGCGCGGATAGATGTCTCTGACAAGCACCTATGAAGTCTTTTAGTCCAGTCTTTGTGGAGTAGCCGACTTGTGGACTAAGAGTAAGGCTCGACGATAATCCCTAATGGGGCCTTTTGTACTCTCCGCTATCCGAGCTGGGATGGTGCCTGAAAGAGGGTGCGGTCGGCTCTCACTCCAAACAACCTGACGCCCCCTTGTGCTATCACGGTGAGTTAAAAACCGTGACTTGGAGGACAGCCAACTGACGGGGTGGTTAGATCCTCCCGTCAGGACGGAGAATCAAGCTGTAATGGTTGCATAAGGTAGTCTCTATGGCACCCATCCAGATGGGATCCGGGCCGCCCACCGCCTTGTTTGTGTGAAGACCTGGTTCTCTTTGCGCTTGTACGACACGCACAGGCGATCTGTTTAATTTAATCAGCCACTGTGCCCAATCCCACCTCCGGTCTTTCTGACTCTGCCCTGACACCGGGTCCAGGTGGGTGGGGAGAGAGAGGTAGGTGCGTCGAAAGTCCGCTACTCTTTGAGTAATCCACGAGAGAGTCACCGTTTCTGCGCCCATTCTGCTGTAGAGCACATGGTGGACATTCATATTGACCCAACTGTGAAAAACTCGGCGCCTCGGTGGAATTCGAACCCACGCAGTAAGGGGAAGGCTTTAGTACAGCCACCGAGGCGCCGAGTTTTTCACAGTTGGGTCAATATGAATCATCCCAAATCTGCCAAAATACCTATGAATGGTGGACATTGTCGAATCGGCAGTCTAACTGTATAATTAAGGCCTGCTTCGATGAGCAAAACTGAACAGTTCTGCACGTCCTGTCTTCCGATCGGGCAGAGATGCGGTATCCTTCGGTCGATGGATACCGTCTAGGGTAGGAGCCCTGTCGGTCTGATGCTCCACACACACGCACAACGGATCACAATTTATTGCCCTCGGACAAGAGAACTTATATGGTGTTACCCGGTGGAGCTTGAGTTTATTCTCAAATTAACCTCTGCCTGGTGTAGTAGGCGAGTGATTCTCAGTGAACGTGTACATAGTTATGGAATAGAGTATCTCTTGCGGGTTTTTGTCTCTGCGGTTAGCATACTTCACCCAAGAAGTTTTTTAGAAGCTACTGAACAACCGAAAGCACTCCCGACTGTTTTTCAGAGGAGCGACGTCTGCGGAGTCCGTCTGGTACTTTTATCGGCGAAAGTAGATAGTAAGCCATTTCGCACAGATAGCAACTGGTTACGCAAATTCCGTCTACAGTTCTAGTTCCCGGGAGGTGGTTTCTTATCGATAGACTAGACGGAGGCAACGCGAGGAGCTGGAATCGTGGCTTCGAAATCATTTGCGGTCATCAGTTAAACATACGGTTTCACTCCGGCTCGACTTGAGCGCCGGACACCCGGATCGAACGCTCCGTCCTCTGACCCTCGGTTCACACCCTGTCAGCAGCGACCAGAAGCAGTAAGTCATGTGGATCGAGCATTCCACGATATCTCCAGTTTAGAGTCCCCACTGGGTTTCGCGCAGCAGTAATCACCTAATAATCGGGAAGCGCTGCCGACGGAGGCGCAGGCGAAATGTCAGGAGACCCACTAATGATGTCTATAACGGACGAAACAATGCACCTAACCGTCCTAATGGGAGGAGCCAAGCTCATCGCAACAGTGGTCTGTCCAAAAAGTAAAAACCATCCACCTTTGCGCGGGGTTCTAAGGCCTCCTGGCCCCACCAGTATCGGTTGGGAGTACAAAGCTTCAAAGACGTACGAGATAGTTTTGTACTGGTGGCAAGTTTGCACACTGTCAGAGTGTCTGAAACGAGTGTCCGGGCCCTGTTCCCTCTGTCATAACCATGTAGTGATCCCGATCCCTGGGAGTTGTGGCCGACGACCATCATTGCACCGGCCACCGTAAACGAGAATACGATGGCTTAGCCTAGCAGTTCTTGCCTAGATCCATGCACGCAAGTAAACACCCAAAACCCCTGCCCCTTTTTCTTCTTCGGGCATGATGTAGCACTGCCGGCACAGGTCCTGAACTCTCCGACGGCCATTGTTGCCCGAGGCAGTGGCTCAGTACACAACAGAC
The DNA here is from genome assembly GCA_902702965.1 of Spirometra erinaceieuropaei. Lineage (NCBI taxonomy): Eukaryota > Metazoa > Platyhelminthes > Cestoda > Diphyllobothriidea > Diphyllobothriidae > Spirometra > Spirometra erinaceieuropaei. Next base: position 81,085 of record CACRXP010000942.1, on the reverse strand, counting down.
ACCTAATTGCGATGTCTCCTTATGATGAGCTACTCTTGACCTGATTATTGGGGTCATTTAATTGACAGTCCAATTGTCAACTCTAACGGTGACCATCGGGCGTCCCACAGTAGGGGGGGGGAGGGGGGAAGCAGGGACTGTGACTTGCGCGTGAATTAGTTTATACTCACAGTGGACTTGCGCCGCATCTATTGCACTCTCTCTTCACCCACGCACCTGGGCCCGGTGTCAAGACAGAGCCAAAAATACCAGAGGAGGGATCGGAGGCGGTTGCTGAGAGACCTAATCAGCCCGCCTTTGTGTGCCAGATACACCTGGTCCGCGCACGACGAGCCGGGTTTTCACAGAAACAAACAAGGGGCGGCTCGGACCCCTGCTGAGTGGGAGGTAACATTAAAAGGGAGCCACTGCAGCCGGACTCTCCTCCCTGAGAGGACCAAGAGTGCCGACGGAGTGGGGTCCCCAGAATGGGCCTCATGCTTTCTTCCCTGTCCCGTGCACCAATCTACTGTCCGAGCCGATCGATCAACTGGTGGGGGGAGGGTCGCGGTAGCACACACAACTGGGTTTTCACACGAGAGGGTGGACTGCTCGAGTCTCACCCGAGTTGTAGTGCCATAGAGGCGATGTATCCACTTCTTTAGTCACTTCAAGGTCGATGACTTGTGAGAACCCGTATTGTGCGTCCTTAAGCTATCACGATGCTATGGCTACCAACAGACGTGCCTTTTGTTCTCCCAAAAATAATGCTTCAAGTTTTGGTATCTCAAGGGTTAAGTGCAGCCTTGGCTGGCGAATTTTTCGTAGAGGTCACCGTTAACTTGATTAGTCGTTTTTCCTTTGGCGCACACATTCAATAAGGGGTCCTGCTCGCTTACATTGATTTTCGTGACTCCAATTTCAGATTTTACATTACTCTGCGTTTCCGGACTCTTCATTTGCTCCCCATCTTCAGACGTGACCTCCTACGGTCTTTATCCAAACAGAATGAGGAGCGAGCGGATGACAATTCAGAAATGCATTGATTCCATGCCCGGTAATCAACTATTCCGATTTGAACTACATTGGGTAGCAATAGAGTCTAAAGTAGTCCATATTGATCGCGGAGTGCAATGTCCAAGAAGCGAGCAAGAATGAGATAGTAGGGGGCTTGGTTTTCATGAGGACCAACTTCAGATTGCGACCCAATGAAAGGCTGGCCAATAAATGACATGCACGAAGTGTTCGGAGTAAACTACTCAAAGAGGGCTTAGAAACTTAATTTGGGACCTAATTTGATGATGCTCTGGGCGTGTACGTTTGTAGCGTCTGAGGCGTATATAAGCCTTCCGCCCGTACCGCGTGCTCACGGTTCCCGAGTGATCGGATGCGGCCTGTAAGTCAGCCAACCACAAGCACCCACAAACTTTGGTCAACAAACGTAGGAGATCCGGATCGGTAATCTAAGACATGTGAAGGGGAGGAATTGCATGATTGACGATTCAGACGGCTTGACCGGCTCTCTATTATCAGAACGTTTTGCACAAAACCTGACCAGAATTTTAAATAAACGATCGAATTGGTTGGCATTGGATTTATCGGTTTTCCTTTTCTTTCGTTGCCTTGGCCTTCTGGCCGTAGTTTGTGAATGTTGGATGCCTCCTGAGTTATGTGTCATCACCTCAGTGGGGCTTGGTTGCATCTGTGTTCCCCTTTTGGGCGAATTAGTCGACGAGCCATGTTTGCTCGGTACTTTTAAGCTACCTGTAGCAGTTTCGTCCTGTCGTATTTATTGACTCAGTACTTTATACGCCACAGGAAGGCCTAGATACCTGTTGAGGAAGTGTTTCTCTGAGTATCAAGCCTTAAGCGTGGGTCTTTTTGTCCTTAAGGTGCCCCGGCTCAAAACAGCTGCTCCTTGAAAGTCAAAACTGTGGCCAGCTCCTCTGATGTGAGTCACAGGCTGTGAGATCGGGTCTAGTCTCTGGGTTGCCATTTTGTGTTTGTGTAGGCGGGTCTACAAGTTCCGTCCGGTTTCCCCAACGTGGTTGCAGTCTCAGTCATTACGACGTACTTGACAGACAACTGTTGAGGTTTCAGTGTGCGACAGTGTGTCTTCGAATTCCATTAAACAGCGACACATTGTTGCCTGGGGTCGATGGGCGAATGCCTACTCTGACATTGTTGTGACTCAATCAATTCGCCAAGGTGACACCGGCTGACACTCACAAGACACTTACCCATTTACGTCCACATCGCACTAGCGGACAGACGCGCGTAGCCAGCAAGCCGCACGTCGAGGCTTCTGACCACCACCAAGTTTGTGCACGGAATACCCAACTTCTACCGGTGTCTTTCCCCTTCTCTTCTTAAGCGGAACTGGGCTGTGCTTATTGTGGTGCTCTGAATACTCTCACTACTTCAACTGCCACATGTTTGTATGAATCTCGGTATCTGGGGGGGAGGGGGTTGCTTTAATTTCCGGTGAAAACAATCCGACTGCGCCTATTCTCGGAAAGGCAGCCGGCCAAGATGGAAATTTTTTGCTGACAGCCATCATTACGGGGTCTGGCGTCTTTGTTCAAGGCCCTGCTTCGTCAAGACCGCTCAGCGGGCGGTTCCATGCGAGCTGACTTCACTGTCTGACAGGATGCAACATGCGTATCGGCGAGCAGGCAAACGGTCACAGTCGTCCATGTCACCTATCAGCTAAAGCAACACACACACACTCACACGATAGTTCGACCGTCGCATCCGACGATGTCCACCGTATGCCCCGCAGCAGAGGTGGGAGCAGGGACGGTGACTTGCGAGGGGGTTTATAGTGCCAGTAGACTTGCGCTGCATCTACCACACTCTCTTCTCCCCCGCCTGAGTCCGGTGTCAAGGCAGAGTCAAGAAGACCGGAGACGGGGGTGGCCGCAGGTGGATGACTCGGACGGATCCTCACCTTGGCGCTCCACTCCGCACCCCCTGGTCCACACAACAAATAACCAGGTTTTTGACCATCAACAACAGAGATTGGAGGCCGGCACGGCCGAAGCCGCACCTAGGCGTGCCTCCAACACCCGGCTCGGATCCCACACAGCAGGAGTGCCATAAAGGCCACAGTAAGAAGGAGCCATTGCAGCCTGACTCTCAGACCTCCAGTCAAGGAGGTCCAAGTTATCCCGTCAGTTGGCTTTTAGCGCGCACACACACACGCACACACACCACTCGATCACAAAGACACATGAACTTATTTTCACAAACCCACAAAAGGTAGTTGACATCACTGGCAGACGCAAATGCAAGCTGGCAGTTCCACCGTCATTGCCGACGATGTACGTCGTGTGCTCCACAGCAGGGTGAGACCAGGGGAAGTGACTTGCGCATGGACTGGTGTAGCACCTACCCCACTCCCTCCTACTCTCTCACCTGGATCCGGTATCAGAACGAAGTCAAAAAGACCGAAGGCGGGAGGGAGCGCAGGTGTCTGGTACGGCTGTACCCACACCTAGGCGCGCCACCACACCCCTGGGCCACAACAAACACCTGGCCAGAATTTTAAACACCAGCAAAAATGGGGACAGCTTGGATCCCAGCTGGTGCGGCGTGTGCCTGCAGCTAGGCCTACCACCACATCCGAATATTGACATCTGTTGTGGGTGCGCATTCCAAATAATGCCTCCCGGACTCCGATCTGGTCCCTCGCGTTGATCCAGCGCATCTACCACGTGGCCAATGCGAGAACGGGTCGACTGGCCTATTCCTGATCGATTTTTGCAGCGTTTGCCGTTCTGACTGTTTGGCGCTACCTGACTGATGTAATAGCGACGGCGCAGTGGGAGTGGGTAATTGTGGCTTTGGGGTGGCTGTTCCGTCAGATTCGCTCTTTATTCTTCCTGTCCACCGAGTTGACTGTCAGGTCATCCAAAGTAGACCCCGTTTAGTCAACCGCCCACAAGCTGCTTTCGTCTCTCCTTAAGGTGTTGGGAAGGCCAATGGTAGTTGACGTCGTCCGATCTTCCAGTTGCCCGACATGGGGCAGTCGCTCGTCTGGAGTCAGGGCTATTGCCAGTCTCCATGTTGTGCATTCGTCCGAATGCACCACAGACGGCTGCCACGTGCAAGAGCGAACAAGCAGGCTGCAGTGACTGCGCGATTGGTGTGTACCGACAAATCAGCGAGCGGCGTCAAGGCAGGTGGTGCAGGGGTGCAACTGCCGACGCGCGAAGACGGCCGCGTGACTTGCGGGGCCAGGCAACAGAACCTGCAGAGTGCGACCCACGGCGGCCGTTAGTCGCCATAGCAAAACTCATGGAGACTAAGTCGAGTGAAGAGCGTTTATTCGGTTACAGCGCAGAAATGGCGCATAGCCAATTGTGGATGAAGCTGCCGCTTATCCTGAGAGCCCGCGGCATAAGCCTCATCGACGTTGCTGCGAAAATCTTCGTTATTGTCCTACTCAAGTTCCACGCTGTGCGTGACTCAAGGACGAGGCCCAACCAGGCCGGATTTCATGCTGGACGTGGATGTGCGGACCAGGTATTAACACTAAGGCGCATTATTGAATTTTGCCATAGCTACTAGCAACCGACGGCCGTCTGCTTCATTGACTTTGCCGCCTCGTTCGATTCCGTCGATCGCGAGTTCCTATGGCCGATAATGGCATTAGATGTTGTACCGGCAAAAATCATCGCCATAATCAAGGTCTATTATCGCTCCACTACTGCGAGAGTCCTGGTCCGCAACAATCTTACCCAACCGTTCGGTATTCGGTCTGGCGTTCGAAATGGTTGAATTCTGTCGCCCATTCTGTTCAACTACGCTATTGACTAGATTCTCGGGAGGGCCCTACACGATGGTGACAGCATTGAGTTTGCACCCGGACACCGACTGACTGATCTCGACTCTGCCGATGATATCGCCTTATTTGCTTCAAGTTTTGGTGATCTGCAGTCTATAGTGTCACGGGTGAACGAGGTCGCTAAATCGGTCGGTTTATCCATAAACGCCGGGAAGACTAAAGTGTTTTCAAACTGCACCCCTGACCAGGAGAAAGCACCTCTCGAGATTGATGACTGTCAACTTGAAGGAGTAGACAGTTTTAAGTACCTCGGGACGAGGCTGCTGCCGAATGGACAGAGTAAGGACGACATTGTCTCCCGAATCGATGCTGCCCGCTGGGTTTTTTCAAGCCTTCGGAAATGCCTGTGGAACCGACGTGACCTCTCCATCGCCACTAATATTCGCGTGTACCGTGCATCTGTCCGGTCTGTCCTTCTCTACGGTTGTGAATGCTGGGCTTTGCGTGTGGCGGATGAGCGAAAACTGGAGGTATTTGACCACCACTGCTTGAGGATCATCCTTCGAGTGAAGTACACCGACTTCGCTTCAAATGAGACAGTCCGCGCTCGCTGCGACAACATCGCAATGATAACCCAGACCATCCAAGAAAAACGACTGAAGTGGTTCCGGCATGTTCTTCGTCGTCCACCTCAGGAGCTCAGTTTTACTGCCCTCGATCCGGCACCGTTGCCCCATTGGAGGCGTCGAAGAGGGGATCAGTTCAAAACCTGGCCTGACACAGTTCGTCAAGACACGGGGTGGTTCTTGGACCCTCGGTATTCGGTCTACGTCGCTGGCGAAGGGAATGGGTTGAACTATCCTGATTCGCTGCCGTAGGTCGTCACGCGTGGAGAGGTACAGTTCGGGACATCATCGAGGCCGGCTAGATCAGACATGATCGCAACCGTATCAAGTACAAGTAGGTGAGTCAGCGAAGACCTTCCGCCGACCGGCTCCAAATCCGCAGCGACGCTAACAGGAAGTGGTCAAGCAGTGTTGGCGATTACTTGAGCATTCAATGGCTTGGTGGCTCGTAGACGAGTCGACAGTTGCCGCAATTTCATCATGTACTTTAGTTATTGGTGTGGTAACTACTCGGCCCATTTGGCCCACCGACACTGACAGTGTTGACCCACGCGCTCTCGAGTTGTTAATTACTCTGCTCAGGCCGTCTCAGCGCCGAGTGAGGAGAAGGAGGTCACCATATTCACTAACTGACTAATCGACCAAAAGAATGCCAACTTTATTCTTCTGGCGTGTCGGAGTCAAGCTCGAACCCGGCACCAGATAGGGGTACTTTAAGCACAAGGGATTGCAGTATTTATGGGAAGGACGTCGAAATGCTACGGCAAAATTGACGGCTCCTCCTTTATCGCAGATTGTTGCATTTAGTGCGATAGTGGCTTGATGGCCGGCCTTCAAATCGGTGCAATTTCATCGTGGGTGTTGGATGTTGGCTTGATAATTAATCGGTCATTAGGCCCTCGATAGTGGCGCAGGGAGGTTTTCGGGTCAGATGTGGTTATGTAGCCGCACCTGAGGTAAGAAAACCCCAAGCACCTGTAATACGGCACTCGTGGTAATAGGGGTTTTTACAGGTAGGGCCGGGGAAGGCACAGGTGGCGAGGTCAAGTAATTGTACGCAAAAGAAAAGCTATTGGGTGTGCGCGGTTGAGACATAGTTGCCCTAACTCCTGACCCTAAGCCTTAACCCTAACCACTAAGCCCTAACCCCAAACCCCAATCCTAACCCTTACCCTTAACCGCAGCCCTAAACCCTAGCCCTGAAACATCCAACTTGAAAGTTAGAAGGAGACGACAGGTCAAATGTCAAGAAGGACCACCGGCATTTGGCTGAAAATGGTAGACACGGCAACGAAGAAACAAGGCCGTCAACAGAATACACACTGCAACACCATGCCAACGCAATCACACCAACTCAAAATAATTGAGTAGGTCAACGGTATTGTCAACAGAAGCGAAGGGACGAGTCCCAGGAAGTAGTCTTGGGGAAGGAGACCCGATCTCTGGGACAAGAGCTTTATTAGCCTGCGTTTCGGATTCCTACTCGAACCCATCAACAGAGACAAAAGTAGATACGGGTGGTTCATGCACAAGGAGCCACGCCTGTGCCCTCCCCTGCCTCCGATCTTTTTGACTATGTCTTGACACCGGCGCACAGGTGGGGAGGAGGAGAGCGTGATAGGTGGTGCGCAAGTATATTCTCACTGTAAACCAGTTCATGCGCAAGTCACCGTGCCTGCTATCACCTTGCTGTGGACATCGTTGGACACGGCAGTCGTATAGGACACCAACAACTCAGGATATAACACCGCTTGTGACTAGGGTGTCTCGCATACTCCATCCGTTTGGTGGCGGCTAGACTAAAGCTCTTTAAAAAAATACCCACTGTCGGACGTTAATCACGAGGACGACTAACTTTGCTCTGAAATGCAGCTCGACAGTTAGTCATTGTGTCGTTGGTTGTTAAACCAAGTAATTCGGTAGACTTTACGACGTCATGCCTTGTGGGTCTTCGTATACCGATGTCTGTAAGGCGGCCAACCAGTATTGCCAGCATCGGGATCCAAATTAACGTTCCATAGCCCAAGAACCGTTTAGAACTTCTTCATGAGCCCAGCAAATGCCTTGTTAAGTAGGAGGCACCCCCGACGAATATCCGGCAGGAAATCAAGTACAGGCGGGGCGACTGCAAGCTTTAAATGGAACAACGCTTTTTTTATCAATGCAAACTTGAGTCCGATTACCGGTGGGATGGAAACTGCAAGATCGAGACAGAAATCATCAGCCAATTAATTTTAGTGGTGGAAATATACGACCCAGTGTGGTAGAAATACTTGGAGAGCATTCAGAGTGCAACGTTTACTAGGCAGTCTTCCTTCTCCCGACATAATTCGTTCTATTCTCTAAATGAATGAGTCCGTTTCGAAGCCTGTCGGTGGCAGTTGAAAAGGATGTGCCCGACTCAACGCAGTTGATTTTGCACAGTCGACCATGTTCACCAAGCAATAGGTTTCTTCCCCATGACGTTTTGCAATTCTGTCTAAAGTTATCGATCAACGATAAAGCAAGGCATTCGGAATATCAATCTTTGCACTCGACCCTAAACTGTATGTACACAAATCACTTTGCGATTATCGATTTCCTGCGTCTGAGTAATCGACCCGACGACTGATTATCGACGCTTTCGTTCTGGTGCATGGATCTTTCAACAAAGGCGTGTGCGTGACAGTTTTGCGTGAGTACACTCGCCCGAGAGGGCTGAGGAAGTACCCAACGCTCAAGAATCTTTACACTACTCTTGACGCAACCAGGTGTCTGATGGACAGTTATTTTTTCTTTCTGCAGACATTTTTGACGTCAGTTAAAGGAAAAACGTGCATAGACACGAATTTCGGAATACAGCATTGACGATACGAGCTCAAAAGTCCTATCCCTTTACACTGACAGTAGGCATAGTCTGTTTAATCGAAGTCCATCAGTGCGTGAGTATTCTTTTCCCTCAGAACAGGCTATGATGGTCTAAGAACTAAACGCCTGTCAAGAAAGTCAGGCGGGCCTTGGCAAGACGCCATCAGAGCCCTGTCGTAGGCCGCCGAGAAGACTTTTGTCATAAGTCTGGCGTCAACGTGACCTTCTGAACTGTGCACTGGCCACCGGTAAGAAAAAAAACCAAGACGCCACGCCGACGCATACCCCCGAAAGCTCAGTGTGCCCTCATGCGATTGATCAAGCTTGTCATTGGCCCTCAAGGAGCTTTGTGTGGAGTAGACATCCGCCCCCGGCCAAGGGGTGACCGGAATCGCTCTCAGCGGTGGATCAGGTAAAGAGATTTGTTGACGTAAAGGACTTTTCACAAGTCTTTCTGCCCGATCCTCTGACAATTTACAGGCCTCATATACAGCCACGTTCGATCTGCTCATCGAACGTGACTGAGCCATCTTATAAAAGTTGATACTGTTGCCCAGAAAACCTGCCGGAGAAAGGTAGTTGCCTACTTTAAATCGGACTGAAATGACCGTCGCACCAGTCTGGTCAGATTGCCGGACGAAATGAACGTGCTCTCTCTTGCTCTACAGCTTATTTGCCGCCGCATGGGGAAGGGCGATCAATAGGCGGAGAGGGAAGAATAGGATCTCACGAGGAATTGTATTCACCATCTGAAATTTCCAGCTGCAGAAGTTCCTATCTGTAGACTGCAAAGTCGGCTTCTTCCTGATTGGTTTCTCCTCATTTTCTCCGCTTTCATTGCTTGTCGCCACATAATTGACCTGATAGCACGAAAAGGGACTTTTTAGAGTTGTGAAAATCCCCATGGTTTACCTAAGATCCATAAGGAAGACCTACCGGTTCGTACGATTTTAGATATGCGAACTCTCCGTCTCATGCGATAGCTAAATGGACATTAGAGAAACTCAAGCCAGTACAACATCAGCTGGCACCACGCAGCTATCGAGATACCTTTCGATTCATTGACGACATTAAAGACCTCAACCTTAAAGGCATGATATTTTCTCACTAGACGTCGCATCACTTTTTACAAACGTCCCGTCACCGAGACGGTTGATTACATCTGTGATTTTCTATCTGCCAGTCAGCAGGAAATAGGCATTCCGACGAAGACACTCAAGGAATTATTACTAAGGTGCACATTAAATGTGCAGTTCCTGTTCGACACCCAACTCTATAGACAAGTAGACGGCGTTGCTATGGGCTCACCCCTTGGATCTCTCCAAGCAGATGTCTTCCTGGGCAAATTAGAGAGATTCCAACTAAGAGATCAGATCGACAAGCTTAAACATTACGGGCGCTATGTTGATGATATCTTTGCAATTGCCACTGCGGAAACTGACGTAGGTACCCTCTGAGATGCGGCAAATCAGGCACATTAGTCGATCAAATTCACGCTGGAGATAGAAACGGCCGGTTCGCTGTCCTTCTTAGATGTTCATCTAAGCAGGAGACCTGACGGGAGTGTCCGAAGAAGCGTCTATTGGAAGAAAACCTTGTCTGGACAATACAAGAACTTTGCCAGTTTCGTACCCCTCCAACAAAAACAAAATCTAGTCCTATGTTTGGCACAAAGAGCTAGGAAAGTTTGCTCAACAGATAGCATCAAAGAGGAGCTCAGAAAAATCCAGGACTTCCTTCGAGAAAACGGGTATCCTGACAGGTTCATTGCAAAGAACATTGTCGAAAGACCGGTCAAACCCGCTACACCGACCGCTGAAACGAAAACTTTGTTCCTCAAAGTCCCTTTCCAGGGGGACGCGACAAGTGAACTCCCAAGGAGACACCTTGATCAAGCTGTCTCGCGAACCTTCCCAGCATCAAGGGTTCGCATATTATCATTCTCTACTAACCCTATTTTACGCGGAGAAGGCAAGGATAGGCTGCCACCTCAGACCGCCTCAATGTGCATCTACTCATTCACTTGCTCCTGTGGAGAAGGTTATATTGGTCGTACGAGTCGGCGCCTTTCCAAAAGAATACGAGAGCACCTCCCGTCATGGCTGGGAAAAGGTGGAACTGGGAGAACAGACAGCGCCATCCTTGCGCATGCAGTTGATTCAGAGCATCGTGTGGACCCCGCTGAAGCATTTCGTGTGATTTATAAGGTCTCCTTGAGCTACCCTAAGCTACTGGGCCAGCGCCTGTTAGCAACAGCAGAAGCGGCCGCCATCAGGTTACGAAAACCGACCCTATGCGCCCAGAAGAACCTCGTTCAGGCTCCTCGCTTACCGTGGTCAAAGGTTGACTAATCACATACAACTTTCTGCGCCCTTCCGCTCTGGCCTAGCCTGTATTTTAAAAACTAACTTTTATCGATTTTTTTCTCACTCACTGTACCCCGTCTCATATAACTGTACTGGTCTGACGAGAAGTTATCGAAAGCAACTTTCGCTCGCTACTTTGTCTTCTGAAGAGTGACTTTCCTGAGTGAACAGTTATCATGTCGGTGGAGGAGAGCAGAGTGCAGCGATGATCGTTCAGCCTCATTCGTCGTTGATTGGCAAACAGAGAGAGCCTATCGAACAGTCTCAAAAGGCCTAGTCTTCTATGAACTCGACAAACTATGCGGCTACATGGCCCAACGGTCTGTCAAATCGGCATACAGGCCAGTCATTTCTGGTCTAGGTACGCCGAGGTATGGGGTTTGAGCTGGAAACTTAGTCATCCTAATTTCCGACTTTAGGGATCGTTAACAGGTCTAGCCTTCGAGGCTGAATTTCTCGGATACACACCAGACATAAAACTGAGGTTTGACTAATAAAGTATGTTTTCGACGTTTTCCCGTCCCTCATCTCTGCTCTTCAATAACGGAAACTGAGTGCGAACCGTTGATGTAGAACACCCCATGAGTTTCTATAACCTTACCAAGCACCAGCTGCACTGTTTGCAGACCTAACAAACACGGGTTATTTTAAAAGACTATAAGGTCCTGGAACAAGACGTTTGTTGGCCTGACGTCTCGGATTCTCACTCGAACCCGTCATCCGAGACGGTTGCTGATGATGAGTTCGAGTAAGAGTCCGAGACGTCAGGCCAATGGACTTCTTGTTCCAGTGAACGCATCTTCTTCTGAACTGCTTCCTGGGACTCGCCTGTTCGCTTCCAAAGGATTATTTTCTCGACACAGCCCGCGAGAGCGCCATACTAAGCATATGCAGAGGCAGCGTGTGTCTTGAGACGAGCTTGAACTGACGGGCAGTTGCCCGAACTAAAGAGGCGCTCCAATCAATCATCTATTCTCCAGCTCGATTTGGTGTTAATTAAGCATCCAATAGTAGGGGACGCTAACCGATCTTCCTTACCGTTGTGTCTTACGGGCTCTCTGCCTCGAGCCCAACCAGCAGCTGCACAGCGGCGCATGATATAGGCAGAATGCTATTACCGACAAAGACAAGGGAGACTGGAATGGCCATTTCTGGCTTATTAGCCGTCGTCAGCCAGTCATACCCAAGCCCGAAGTGTGGAACACCCGAGCCTCGAACTCGCGACTTGTTGGTTTAGAAGTCCACGCCTCTAACCACTGGGCCACGAGCCCTGTCGGTTCCGACAGGTATTTCGGGTGTCCCACACTTCGGGGTTAGGTATGACTGGCTGACGACGGCTAATAAGCCAGAAATGGCCACTCCAGTCTCCCTTGCCTGTCGGTAATAGCCTTCTGCCTATATCATGCGCCGCTGTGCGGCTGTCTGTTGAGCTCGAGAGAGAGTCCGTAAGGCACAACGGAACGACTGAGGTCCGTAAGAACGACCGCTTAGTGCCCCCTACCATTGTATATTCCCGACCGAAACCGACAGGGCAACGGGCTCGTGGCCCAGTGGTAAGAGGCGTGGACTTCTAACTAACAGGTCGCGAGTTCTGGCCTCAGGTATCCCACACATTTCGGGGTTGGGTACGACTGGCTGACGACGGCTAATAAGCCTGGAATGGCCAGTCCAGTCTTCCTTGCCTTTGTTGGTAATACCATACTGCCTAAATTAAGCATCCGCTGAGACATTGGACTCGTCAGTGTCAAAACAAATAACTCTCCTGGACCCAGTCGTGAGACGCTTAGCTGTAGTGGTGAGATTTGAACCCACAACAGCGAGGGCAAGCTTTGAGTGGAGTCAACACCCTAACCATTTGAATTACGAGGGCCTACCGGCTTCTGAGAGTTTAATTACATTTGGGTCAAGTTACCCGGCCACCCTACTGCAACTTCCGGAATCCGCAAATTCTGATACAGTAATTGTGTAATTACTTACCATACTGGCAACGCAGGTACTAGTACCACGTCTGTTTCGCCGCTGCGAGGAGTTCGGCTCATCAGTGGGTCCCCAGTTATTCCGCAGTAGCTGATGGATTCCAGGTCAAATGTTCATATCAACTTTCAGAGCGTGCCTGAAGAGGTCTGTTCCGAAGAATTTACTCCAAATTCGCGAAATTAAACAAGGGAAGTCCGATACAATAAGTTGACTGTTCAAGCAGGATTGCCTAAGCGATCAATCTAGAATCCACCGGGTAGTGATCGAGTAATTAGACCCCCCGGGGGAAGAACGCAATTGGGTAAAACAACGCATAGTGGTCCAGTAAGATGCAATTGCATTAGTGACTATTTCTCACTAAACCAGATCACACAGGCGGATAAAAAGTAGCGGTGGTAGGAGGGACTATTTAAAACTGGGTTTGCTACAGGCAGTGCGGGGTTGATCACATGATTCGGCCGCCTACACGAGCCTGATAGTAGGCAGGCTGTAACAGGGACCAAAACGCCAACCTTGAATCAGAAATGTGGCCGATGTCATCACAGAGAGCTTGAAGACTCCCCCCCTCAATGCTTTTGCTTTGTGATTGGAAATTAAACCCGAATCATAACTACCAGGCAGACGGGCACCATTTTGCGTCAGTGGAATAAGAAGTCTGAGGAAGATATCTCCGTCTCGACTATTTACAGTTGCGCTTTGTACAGGATTTCACCACCAGGGCTCTTCACTGTCACTGGGCGCGGCGTCTTGCCAGTCGGGTGAGTCGGCGCCAAAAGGAGCTGGCCGCCAGTCATCCCATTGGGTGGACGCCGCGACTGCTGGGGTGAGGAGGGCGGAACTACGGCGGCGGGCGCGCATGATTTCGTCAAAGGCGTCGACGGACAGTATGCCCGGGGTGGCAGTCACGAAGAGGGGCCGGGAGTCCGCGTCAAAGAAGACCAGCTGCAGGCTGAGAGGGAGAAACAAAACACGGACAGAATCAAAATCTGTAGAGGGTTAACAGGTTAACTTGACCCAAATGTGATCAAGCCAAAAGCAGTACTGTAGATGCTGTTGCTCTACTCTAAAAGAATTAGACAAGGGTTGCCGCGAGTACGCATGCGCTTTTCTTGACTACTCCTCCGCCTTCAATACCGTCCCGCGCTCTCTTCTCCTGACCAAAACCTCCGCGTGTGGCTCTCCAGGTTGGATCGTCTTTTGGCTTAGCGATTGTCTTACTTCCCGCACCGAATTAGTCCAATCTGCCAAGCGGAAATTAACGGTCATTCCCAATGACTGCGAAGTCCTTCAAAGTTGCATTCTGTCCCTCCGCACGGACGATCTAAGATCCCCTAACGACTGTCTTTTGGTTAAGTATGCTGATGATGTGGTTGTTGGACACCCTCTCAAGAGTCAGACACACCTCCAGTCTCTAAAGGATGGCCTAAACCATGTCCTAGTATAGTCGGAGGAAAATGGTCTCCTAATGAACAACCAAAAATCAGTTCAGTATATTTTCCGACTGCGACCCTCTCCTAGTCCTGAATCCCCTGACATTCTTCCAAACGAAGTATCCTCTTTCGGGTACCTCGGCGTTACTTTGTCCTCAAATCTTCAATTTTCCCTCCATATTGAGTCCCTATTTACTAAAGTTCGTAAACTTCTTTATTACATACGTCGTTTACGTTCCTACCACACACCTCAACCCTTGGTCTGGCGATTCATCGATGCCTGCATTCTTCCTCTTATCCTATACTGCTCTCCTGTCATTTTTCCTGCTTTGCTCAAAAAAGGTCTTTTAATTTCAAAACGAGTCCTCCGCATGCTCTCGTCTGCCGCTGGTATTTCTTATCTTTTTTAGTCGTCACTATCCTACAACGACATTTCAATACGGTCAAGCAATTTGCTGGTCGGATAATAGGTGAAGTTACCCATCCCTTGCATTCCGATCTTATTTCTGCGAAGTCGTCACGTCCGATGCGCCGCAGTTTTCGACTTATGTCTTGTCGCAAATCGGCAATTCGAGCTTCTGTATTGCCATTCCTGGCGCGCTATCTTACGTGTGAAGAGATTGAAATACAGAAGCTAAGACTTGAACTGTCCTCATAATAATCGTTCTTTTTGTGTTAAACTTGTTGACTCTGGAATAATCTATTAACGTATTTACTGTCCATAGTGAATGGAGCCCATTTTTTTCTGAAAATTTTGAATTAATAATTCCAATATAAAGCGAATTCCTCCCTCTGCCTCTCTCTCTCACACACACACACACGGCTCTCGGTCGGGTCCTTGTAGCTCGGGTGGTTAGAACGTTCGGTGTATCCAAGCCTTGCCATGACCGTCGTGGGTCCGAATCCCACCAAGGTTTTCACAATTGGATTAGAGGGATTTTTCAAATCTCCCCAAAAACACCCAGTAAAACAAGCAGGGTTAGTTCTGACAGTGGCGCGGCACAGTTGAATAAGAACCCATCAGGGTTTCTTTTTGCGGACAGCCATCATAGCCATGTCTGGCGTCCTTTCTCGAGGCCCCGCTGCGTCAAGGTCATTCGCAGTAGCAACGAGCGCCTCCAGACGCGCTAACCCGCACCCGCTCGACCGACTTCAACCCGGACGCACGTGCGTCCACAGAGTCGCAGCTGCCCATGCGTAACTTGAACACACTCATGCACCTGAGAACACAACATAGGCCACCTGAACACCACGTCTCGGCAAATGCAACACATACACCAATTTGACACCACTTGAACCTGTTCCCCATAAACTTACAAAAGCAGCTGCCACCCTGTCTCACTGGCTCTCACGAATGACTGGACACAGTCAACACTGGGCCCAGCTTCGCCAGCGGCCACTGTCGTATGAGATGACAACTTAGGGTTGTATGCATATAAAAAACCCCTCATTCTGATGACTTCTGTCTTCTCCTACAACACGGGATTTTGGCTGATGGTTGTAGCGCACCGAGTACACTCTCTCCGTTTAGCCGCTACAGTATAAACATCCGGAGTGCTTAATGAAGCAGACTAGTCGTACAGCGACCGCTCCTCTTGAGGTGGAAGTACCGCTCATTAATTAGGTGTTGTCTGAGAGCAGAACACGCTCTTCGTGTGTGTTGGGCCCCTTATGGCTATGACCTTCGTAATAGACTATCCAAAATCGACACGGAATTGTGCCAACAAACACTGGAGGACTTGAGTGGCCACTTCGGCATTGTTTGCCGCTCTCATCGCCGTCGTTGGCCCAACGTAGACCACATACGTACCAGAAGGATCCGACATCTGAAAATGAGCCAAGGACCTTGACCTGGACAGAAATCAATAATTTGCCAATATGCTGCGGGAGATAGGGCACGGATAAGTATACCTCTCCTCCCTAAACTGTCGTCATACGAAGTACTTTTTAATGCATGAGATCGAGCATGCAGTGCAAACACAATTGTTTCCTTTTCTGCATATCTAAGAACACCACTTTATCTCTTTAAAGGCCCCTATTACCACCATTACGAGTGCCAGCTCTATGTGCCCGCCAACATATCTCTTTCGAAACGATCCAATATTTTTAAAGCTGTAGTAAAGTCAGTGACGGATCTCATGAGATATGAAGCGAGATTCCGAAACACATATCCGATTAGGAAGGATTACTTAAGCAGGGTTGTAATACCGCCAGGATGTTGGCCTTTCAATGCACTTCTTTTTGGCTCCCTGAAAAAAAGCATACTCGGTGAGAGATGGCTGCATAAGCGGCATGTGTTTTTGTCTAGTGATTTCAATACTCTTACAAATTCAAGTACGTTCCCCAGAAAACATACAAAAACATACCTTGTGCTCATTTGATAGGAAATTACGTCTTATCCAAATACTTTACTCAAAGAAAGGATTTTCAGGTTTTAAAAAAGTTTTTCAATCCCCGAAAGGACGTTGGGCCTACAGCCTACAAACTGTATACTTTTCGTATAAAGAAAATCATAATACATTCTTCTAAGCCATTATGAAGATACCATATAGGGTTCAGACAATTTTGCAATCAGTGTAGACTATGTTGTACACCCCATAAGGGGCACTAGTAAACGGACAGATACGATGCTACTTGGACGTACATCGGACGGTCTTAAGAAATCTCCTAATTGGAAACTTTTAAACCCAAAAGATACGCTTCACTTGCGTGTACGGTTTGAAGAAGGCGGGATTTTCTACAAAGCAAGTACAAGCAAGAGTATTTTGCGCATGATTTCAACAAAATATGTTTGAATCCATAGAGGCGCTGAAAACCAATTGAAACGTGCATACTACTTAAGTGGACATTTTTCACGGAATTGGTTTTCTCAGGCAGCCGAAAGGAAGGGCATTTTAAAGTCAGCACCTCGGTGTGCAAGAAACATTACAGGATTATGCCGCAGGACAATCAATATTACAACCCGACTTAATTAGTCCTTCCTCATTGAAGACGCATTACAGAATTTCGGCCAACATTTCATGAGATCGGTCACTGACTGGACCTGGGTAGACCTAAGGATACGCGTTAGGAAGCCCCTTAAAATCCTTGTGACAAAAGTTGGAGTGACGGACAGTCAAAGAAGAAGTGGCAGGCTCTGAGACGGTCGTTTCTGACTTATTTGACGTTACTAGTCACTGATACGACAGCCCAACCGTCCCAAACGACAATGCCCGGTAGGCGCAGCACAGGTGACTTGCACGTTGATTCGTTTATAATGAGACAGACTCGCATAGCGCCTACCCCACTCCCCCCCTCCATCAGCCATTTGGCTCCGATGGAAAGATAGTGTCAAAACAACCGCAGGCGGGCGCATGTTCGACGACTGGCAAAGTTAAACGGGTGTTACAAACGACCTGGTTTCCGCTGAATATATGCCAGAGTCCTGTAGGAGAGGCTCGGGTCTCACAACGGCGAGTGCCAGAGAGGCGCCATTGCGGCCCGACTCCCAATGACATGCCAGTTATAAACGGACCCCCGGTTGAACACCTGAAATGGGAACCATGGTCAGTCGTTCATCAAGCACCTTAAGGCCAGATGCTCTCACAGCTAAGCTACAGCTCCACCTCCTGTGAGTTAAGGTCGGGGATATCTAATCAATCGAGAGTGACATTCACCGACCTATCCGTACTGATGATTAGTCGTTATGGGACCATCTGTGTGGGCTCTAGGTGTAATAACAAGTCCTTCCGGCCTTACTTTGCTCGGTCCTAGACAGTGGTCCGAAACCGAGGACACGAGGGTCTTTGTCAACTTTCCAGCTACCTAAAACTCGTCCTTGAGCGGCTAATCAGGCATACGTACCACAGGTGGCAAATGATAGGTCGATACTATGAACTTGATGAGGGAAATTTTGAGAGAATGCCTTGGGTTCCAGTCAGACTTTGATGCCAAAATACGATATGCAGAATGTCATCTTCATTTAAGAAATAAACGTTAGCTAAAAGGCTCCAACACTTGTTTTGCCCGCTTTCTGGAACTGTGAAACAGGTAAAAGGGTTTTTTGCCGGTATGCACTTCGGCTTTTATTTGGACTTCAGGCCGAGTGAGATAGGCGCTGACTGGCCGCGACAACACTGAGGGGATACCCGAAAAACTGGTCCAGGTGGTTGAGAGACGGTCTTCGCCCCCCCCCCCCAACCCCTAGGCGTTCAGTTATACTGCCCTAAATCTAACGTCGTTGACTGAAGACCTGCCCGCCACTGGAGGGGCCGAGCAGGAGTCATCCATCCTCCACCCTATCGCGTTTCTGGTCAAATGAAAGGTCGATACTATGATCTTGATAAAGGAAATTTTGAGACAATGCTTTGGGTGTTCCAGTCAGACTTCAGCGCCAAAATACGATATGCAGAATGTCATCTTCGTTTCAAAAATAAACGTTAGCCATCCGGTCTTGCTTTGCTCTGTCCTAGACAGTAGTCCGAAAGAGAGGATACGAGGGTCTTTGTCAACTTTCCAGCTGAAGTAGGCAAGCAGGGCAGGATTTAATAGTACGAAAAAAAAATTTCGCGACGGCTCGTCAGCTGCGTCCTGTCGTTCCATAACATAGATAACGAGTGGGAAGAATACAACTGATTTGAATTCATGCAGAAAATTAATGCAGGAACAGCATGGTCATGGTTTTGGGTAAGGCTGGCTAACTTACTTGTACTTGATACGGCTGCGATCATTCCTGATCTAGCCGGCCTCGAACACTTGTTTTGTCCGCTTTCTGGAACTGTGAAACAGGTAAAAGGATTTTTTGCCAATATGCACTTCGGCTTTTATTTGGACTTCAGGCCGAGTGAGATAGGTGCTAACTGGCCGCGACAACACTGATGGGTTACCTCAAGAATTGGTCGAGTTGGCTGGGAGACGGTCTTCGCTCCCCCCCCCCCCCCAACTCCTCGGCCCCGTCGTTGGCTGAAGACCTGCCTCAACACTGGAGGAACCGAGCGCACTGGATCCTAGCTCATAGAAAAGCGCCATCCGCAACACGTTGAGACTGGTAATATCAAAGCCATTGGGAGTACAAATATAAGCAAAACGTAGAATGACAACAAAACGTGTCTTGACTTTTGACTCGCACCTACATTTAAACCATAGTTTAAAACATTCACGTCTATCACAAGAGGTGAAAACACATGGAAACACCAGACTGCAAACCTACGTGAATTTCGCTGTCGTCATTGGTGCGTCACACTCCACCACCTGGCCTGTATCGCAGTCCCCTAGGGGACTTGCTCTTGAGGCCAGATGCGCGACCACCGCTGCTTTGATGTCCTCTGATTGGCTGACCAGCGTTTGAGGGACGCGTACAAGGTCAAGAGCTGTCCAGGCGACGGAGGAGGCCGGCTGCGGTGCGTTCATTGGCAGGAAGGCGTCGATGGCAGTGACTACTGGGTGGTCCGTTTGGTGAACACACACAGCCAGGATGAGGGCCGTAGAGTTGGGACGGCGAAGACCTAGTAGCAGGCCTTTGTGCCCTGAGAATATGCAGTGTAAGAGTCGAAATTCCGAAAAATGGGCATGGAGACGGACACAAATTGTAGTTTCCGCCAGGCTAACTAGCCGTCCGCGAGATGATGCTACAGTACCGACGGAGACAATGATAGCCTCGAACAGGGGTTTGGAGAGATAACATGACGTCAAACTTCTGACACCTAGCCCATAGGAGGTAACTATGACTGACAATTGAGTTCCATAATCGAAGCTATGCTGAAGCGACAATTTTCTCGGGGGAGGTGGGCACTTGTCAAAAACCCAGACTTATCCGGTCAGGGTTCTCAGGGCGTAGACTTTGACCGCGGCCACATACTCTGAAATCTCTGTCTTCCGTCGAACCCCGCGGCTGAACCACCGGCACGTCCCGAGTCGAGAGAAGACGTAGCATGCAAATAGTACTCGGCGAGCAGCACGGATAAGCCGCGCTAAGCAGGAAATTTGACTACTCATGACCTCTCACCGCCCAGGAGAAGGGAGCCTTCTCAGTGTTGGTCAGAAGCGTAAGGCGAGGGACACTTGGACGTGGCCTGACAAGGACTAGGAACACCGGAATGGCCATCCCTGGTCTATTGCACTGGAGCCCCTTGCGATAAAGCCGAGGTTTGTACCAGCGGCCGGTGGGCAAATAGGAATATCAAACCAATCACCTATTAACTGAGTCACCGGATTCGCGCTCTATTGGCGGAAATCGAAAGTACGTTCACATGAGTGGCATTCAGCGATGTATTTGGATTTCAGGACAGAAACGAGTGATCCCAGTTTCCTTGAGGCGCCGGGTCTAGAGCACGCGCTAACAGTCCGATGGCGACTAACGTCTATTTTTATGGAACCTGTCTTGCTCCCAAGCTCTACCTCCCCCTCTTCATCTTCATAGTAATGTAACAACTGCTGCTGCTGCTGCTGCTGCTACTACTACTACTACTACTACTACTACTACTACTACTACTACTACTACTACTACTACTACCACTGCGGTAAGTGGGGTGGACACCATGACAGCAAAAAGTAGATTCGGAATGCTTACTCTTCTGAACTGCTTCGTAGACCAGCTGGTTGATAAAGGACAAGGGAGACTCAGACCCAGAAGAATGCAAATCGAAGACCTCCATTTCGAGGTGCCCACGATCTAACGGCAATAGAAACAAAAGACAAAGGTGAAAGGTTCAAAAGTTCCAATAGGCATGGGGCAAGAAAATAACGATTAAGTGGAAGCAGAATGCACCCTGACACAACAAAGCACGTTTACAAACTAAGGAATTGGGTTCATGCGCTTCTCCTATTGTGCCTCTGGTCGAAAGAGGATTCAATTCCAACTTTATTCACCTATGTACATCGACGCCCAATGCAGCACGTACAGCTAGAATGTGTTTCTGTTTCAAGTTCCTGTGGTGCAACTTGCACACATCGGCTTTCAAGCAAATCATAAAATCCTTCTACGTGGTGTATAGGGCACCGGTAAACCAATGGAAACTGCCGCATCAAGACGTCCTCACAAAGAACCGGGGCCATGCACAGCTTAGAACTCCATTAGCCCCAACTGTCACTGAAAAACTCAGCCCCAAACCGGAGAGTTCGCTTGCCTATAATTGGCCAAACAACTTTGAAAACAATTTATGGTATTCGCGGCTTGCCTGCGCGAAACGATGACCAACATCACAGCTGGGTTACCGGCCGAAGCTTTGACAAATGTGGTCAGCACTGTTCATACTCAATGAAAAGTGGCACTGGTCGGTCTAACTCAAGTAAGGAACAACACAACCGGATACAACGGATAGGAATGTGGGTTTGTCCTGGGTAGGCAGCCACTCGATGAGATTTAAACGTGACACGCACTTGGTAGCGACCCTTATCCTCATTAAAATATCCCTGTCGGTCAGTTCCGTGTTTCGCAGTTACAATAAACACCACATCGACTTGTGGTCGACATGCCGAGCTCCTGGACAGAAACTAAGTAGGGAGTATTCTTTCAGTTACATCCTAGTCCACCTACACTACTTCGGCCCGACAGTGAAGCCCTATATGACCATCTAGCTCATGTATTGGTGCTGAAGGAAGAACTAAACAACGACCATTCAACGACATTCAAGAAGCTGATGCGATTTAGCAGGCGACACCAACTGTGCTGATTGTGAAGGTGGACAGCTTTCTGCGAATCTTTAAAGAGTACAAAATAACGGCCAAGCCAACCACAAGAGTGAATGCTCGGAAACTGCCACCTGGGCGATTTGGACTCACGTCTTCCTCTGATGCGGCCGACTGCGACAATCACTGCAGTTGTTGCACGGCGGCGGGAAACTTTCCACATCCCACTCGATGAGAGTGGACTGACTCAAGATTACCGTCCAAATGCGCTCCATTGTCTTCTGGTCCCTACCTCTCCCCTGTCAAAGTTACATAGCATGACTTCCTCGACTTACACCTCATAATCTACCACCAGCCATTACCATCCAGGGGCCATTTTTGCCAAGGTTATGGCATGAGCTAACACCTCGGTGTCAGCAGTCTTCGTCTAAACTGGGCATAATGTCACGGAGCGCTCTGTATCATTATCTCGCATACCACCTTTGGTTCGAAAGTATTGATTCGGGTGAAGGCCTGAACGCTTGTATTGCCGCCTGGCTGATGGGGCTCGTTACTGACGTAGCTGCAAGTTTTAAGCCGTTTGCTGATGGGGCGATTAGCGATGGTATTCGCGCTCATGTCAGCTAATAATGACTGGACGAAATTGCCGGCAGCATATGGGTTTGTAAGCAAAGCCAAATGGGTTCTTGGCTTCCCTTGATCTCTGAATTCTGCTTTCCTGACTTGGTTAATTAACCTCGCGATTTTCGTCTATCGTACAGGACAAAAGAACGCAACATATGGAGGACGAGAGACCCTATAGCAGGCGGCGGATAGAGGAACAGACATCACTGATGTGGTGTCCGAAAAGAAACATGACTTGCAGCGTGAATGGCACAACTAGTCTAGTAAATAACCCTCAGCGGCACATCTCACTGGGCAACTTTCTACCTTACCCATCTGAGTTACCTTGGAAGTCTGGAGAGATGCCTCCGTAGGTAATATCAGTCACTATATATGTTATCCTTTGACGTGAAATGGGTAGAGTAAATGTGATGCGAACCCCAAGGTCTGTTAGTAAAATAAATTACGTAGTAAGGTCCACCCGAAAATCGCCGAATAGGCATTAACAGTAGAATAGCTTGCGAAAATCTGCGAAGTCGTGTGGATGACAGCAACCACTACGTTTAATCAGCACAAAGACTGTAACCGGACAACAATTGCAATGGCAAAGTACAAACGACCGTATAGTCTACATGTGATATTGGGTGCACTTAATACCGGATTACATTGGTCTGCGACGGCCCCGCAACAACGGGCTGCCAAAGTCCAACGAAACCCCACAGTCTCACCCTGCGGACAGACCGCTCGTTTTCCCGCTTAAATATCAGCTTATTACAATCTTCCGGACGAAGTTACGAGTATTCAAAGAATGCTGGAACATCGGCTTCCAGATGACCACGCGTGTCCTTACCGAAAATTGATTAATGCAAAGCACAACACGTGCTCTAACCACGGCAAATGATGACCCGAACGTAATAACAATAAACTATTTGATAGGGAACAGGCATTTTAGTCGCTGGAGACGTGTGAAAACAGGGGAGTGTGGAACAGTATGAAACTGATATATGTTAAGGATTCTCACCTACTTAAATATTACCTTGGGAAATGAACATAAGGCCGAAAATATCCTGTTGTCTAATCTGCTTATGCAGTGGAACGACGAGAACACTGCATTTTTAACTTAGACATTTAGTTAATTTTGAAGTTGTAGGTGGGATGAATAGTTTCCGAGGTGCACTACACAATGACCAACGAATGTTCGGTGTTAGAAGCTGGAATGTTTAGACATTGCTCGATTTTGGAACACAAAGCCTGGCGTAATGCTGTCTTTTTGCATTTGTTTGGAGATTGAGTGTTCCCTTGCAATCTGAGGACTGAATACTGGTTTGTGTTCTTAAGAAATCAATTTCCCGAAACACATCTATCTAGCCGTTATCAATGACAATGATCCAATTCACCTCTTGAAGGACGAGGAGTGCCTACCGTCGTTTCAGAAAAGCCGGACTTTGCAGTGCCTGCACGAGAACCCGTCGGCGGCTAGTTAGCCCAAGAACAACTGAAAGGACTATCTACTCTCTTGTCTCTGTTCGCGTACAACTTCCAGTTTATGGCCAGCGCGATAGAAAAACCGTGTGCTTGACGTCGAAGGAACAAAAGGCTCAATTAAGTGGTTAGATAATTGTTGCTCATGACAAAGTGGCCGGGCTATGCATAAAAGCTCGAATCAGTCACTTTGGTCACTTTACTATCGACTCTTTAGGCGTCAATTGTCAAGGAATGCTACAACTTATTGAGTAAAACTGCCCGCCTGTCACCTGCATGCCTTCGTCATCGTCCCAGACAGCTTTTTATTGGCAGTTTAAAAGATATTTGTGTGGTTAGTCAAATTCATTACAATCTGATCGGCACAACGCGTTGTGGCTGCGTTCATGACAGGAACTCTAGGTTCAATTACGAATGTAGGTCAGGAAATTTTATTCTACCCGGAAGCCCGAATTTTCTATTTCATTATTACTCAGTTATGCAAGACACATTACTTCCTCAAATTGCGCCTATTCTTCACATATGATGTCCCGGACACGGCATATGCTGTCGTAATGTAAAGGGAATGCAGCAACGATCAATCTTTTCTGACCTGCCCAATGTGCTATCAGATGATCAAAGTCTGGGAATCACCCAGCGCTTCCACAATGTCTAAATCGGCTCAGGCGCCTTAAAGTTATCAGCTCACCTGTTTGAACTAGCGTTTGCACTTGCAACTCCCTTCAAAAACATCCGAAACTGGTGGAAATTTCGCTTGAGGAGATCACCGGTCTTTTCAATAAGGCAGGCCACAATTCCCGGCGAAATACATTCAGTTACCGATGTATTAGTCGAGTACCTAGTAGATCCCCCTCAATAACTGTCTTTCAAGGGTCATAAATGGTGACCTATTCGTCGACAATTTGACCAAGTACAAGGCCTTGCATAAGCGTATCCGGCAACAATCATAACAACGCTTTTTCACGAGGAGCTTAGTTACATACTTTTCTAGCTTATGTAGCACCATCTTATCCACGCACCCAAGAGAAATAATGATTGCACGTTAAGTCTATGAGTCACAAATGCACCAGAGGATGATGCTGTTCTTGCTAAAGTCAACAATTTCTGCGGCGGCAATTCAAAGGCGCCGCCAAAGAATATTTTTAACGGCTTGGAGATGTAAAACCATTCCTGATAAGCAAGCCACTTCAATTTTCGAAAATATCGCCAAAAATTTAGGCTAGACGAAGCAGACAGCCTACCAAACATGAGACGAGAAGACTCAGCCATTAACAATCCAAGACGACTTCAGTCTGTACACGATTCGAAGGTATGACCAGTGAAAGTTGATTTCTTAATGTTCCATGGACACACATTGGTAAATATACACGGCGCGATTGTTTACTTCTGTCTTGACAATCAGAAGCGGATGATTGTCTGCCTTATTTGCCTCTTCGTGTCTTTCGGTACTGCCCTTGGTGTGTCACTCTAATGGATTATGAAGTTAGACGATGTCCAGAAAATAGCGTCACCTAATCAAGCTCCATTATTTTTCAACCACTGCGCAGGTTCTCGTCTGCAGTGATCGAACCCGACCTTTTCCTGAACCTTTGAATATTTGCCTGAGCGTCCGACAGTCCCACTGTCGTGATGGTCGAGTTAACGGTTAATTGGTATTTCCTTGACTCTGCTGACGTGTTTTTCGCAAGCTATCAAAGACATGCATGCGTTCGTCGATTTGTTCCGAGTTTCATTTTACCCCTCGCAACAAGTGGTTTAAGAAACCAGATTTCAGCTTTAGACTTGGTACATTAAAGTTCAGAGATTTTGAGTCAGTCACAGCCTATTCAGGCGTCAATCGTCCAGTTCGACACTAGTGTCAGCCTAGAGTAAGTATTTTTGGGCAAATTATAATCGGTTGTTCTTCTTGTTGACTTCACCGTTCATTACTGCTGCACTCTGATGTCCCTGATTGCAGCCTGTCTAAATAGGGCAATCAACCGACTACTGATAGCCACTGGGATCGAAATCGCAACGAAAATGCTGCATGCGAGAGCAAACACACCTAGATAAACCAGCCAGTCCATTTGATGCTTCGACCAAACAAATAAGTAACATGACTACTTTTTACCTCACTAGGATTTTTTCGGTAAACATTACACACCTTACAATCATGTCGAACGAAGTGGACCCGATGGCTTTGTGGCGTTCAATATTTATTGTACTCAGAGCAATGCTTTTGACACACTTTCTTATTATCTGGTAAGATTTATTCAGAATATGCAAAACACATAGTCCCCGCTGGTGTCAGGCTGTCGTGATTAAAGGAAGGCTCCATAAATGGTCTCTCGCAAAACATTCTAGGGAGTACATAACTGCTCTCATTTAACTATGGATACGGTGGTTTATGGAATATTTAGAAAGTTTCCAAGATTTATACCGATTGCACTTTGCGATCCCTTCTTCGGTTAACGGGATTTTTCACTCGTCATTCGATCCGTGGAGGTTTAAGCTACAGCAGAAGCGTAGATGCTGTTAGGGGCACTTTTTCCTGATGGTGTCTCCCATAATAATATAAGGCAACAACGACGTGCTGTCACCTTGGCAGTGAAACTAACACCCGTATGGCAATGCGTCCCCGTGCTTACCAGCACGGCTACTTATTAATGTCGTCTTTTTTCCCGCCCCACGCTCCGGTGAGTAAGCTACCACTGTCGCCTAGTATTTAGCGCCAGTCTGGTGAGGGTTCGAGGCCAACTAAGATTTCGTCCTTCGCTGACTGTCTCCAGGCAGGCACAACTCAGACAAAGGGCCTGGGGCCAAAAATCTAAAAGACGGACACCCAAACGCATGCGGGATCAGATGGCTTGCGACAACTGCTTGTTCAGCTGCCTGTGGGCTCTTTCCCTTCGCTAAAACTTATCCAAAAACTAAGTCGTTTCTGACTTGTGACTTAGGGGACTTCATGCTGTCACCCATAGCACTTTGACATACGTGTCGCATCGTTACCTTATCTACAGACGCTCCAGAGAAATATGCATCCGGACTCAACTCAATTCCACGGTGATATATCCAAGTATGGAACGCGGTTGCGCGCTGAAGTATGCACACAGTACCTGGCGGGCTCGCTAGTGACGATAAGTGTCACCACCCTAGGCCACCGGCATGAGACAATCTTCTCCCGTACAGCATTGAATAACTGCATTGTCTGTACTTCTAATCCAACAAGTCAGAACCCAGTTAGGTTGTCAATATAAAATAGCTCACAACATCGTACCTATTTTCCTCAAATTTCAGGAGGTAAGCAATTTTGCCCTTTGTAGTGCGAGCTAATTTTCAATGGGAAAAAAACCCGAGTAAGTTAAGGGCAAATTAAGGTAGGTCTGCAACTACGATCTTTAGCGTCCTTTGGCTACAGCCGCTCCCTCACCCTCCCACCCACCTCCACGTAAGCTGGGCATTCTCCCTAAAGGCAAGAGCGGTGGTTGTTAAGTTGACTTGAGAATAAGTTTTTCTATTTTTTTACCCCTCAATTACAGGAAATTGCATGACGATCTCATTAAAACCCACCGGCTTGTCAGAGGCCGTCAGTGTGCCCTAGACTTTGACAGATCTGTCGAATAGGCTGGTACGGACTGTCTATGTGATTATCCCTCTAAACTACAGGGGAAGCTGGCCCATATGGACGTCCGACGGAGTGCCTTCTCGCAGAGGGTTATTGGAGCATGGAACGGACTCCCTGATGCGGTGGTCCTTTCTGAAGCCGTTAAATCCTTTAAGTGCAGACTAGGCGCTAATTATCTTTGAGACTGTTGTACATATGATCACGATTGTGTTGGTGGCGGCAGTTTGCGCCCGACTCACACTCACCGCGCGTCCTTCGAATTTGAGTCGTATCGTCAGCTCTCCGAGTTTTCGTCGAATTTACTTGATAGTATAGGGCAGACTGAACGTCGCGTGGAAATAAATTGCGAACTGACAACGTATCCTTTGGATTTGGATTACAAGTACACCAACTCGAAAGTTCTATCATTATTGGAATTTTTGGATCTCGACGTTATTCCCACGGTATCAGGAGGAAGATTCTACCCGAATTCTTCAAGGAACAGCACCACTGATTAGTCGTCTCATTCGCACCGGTGAAGTATACCACAAATTCTCCATCAAAAGATATTTGCAATCGTCCGACCATCTGTACAAGTCTCCCTACTTGACAACTTTTCTCCGAGATCTACGTCGAAAACTATAAACGGCTGAGTCGTTCCCTATTTTACTTCATAATTGGCAAATTCTTCATTCTAACAATTGTTGAAAACATCCTGCACTACTCTAGAACTGATTGAAGAGTTTGAAAATCATCAGCAATGAGCCAATTTGTTATAAAAAACTCGTTCACAAAAGTTGTGCAACCGGGACTTGAACTCGGTACCTGCGGTCTCGGAGGCCACAGTGTTAGCCACTGCGCTATCGATGAACGGTTTGGCGCTAGTCAGATATGTTTATCAACTACAGAAGAGCAGCTGAAAACGGTCTTTAATTCATTAGCAGTCTCTTGCGATAAAATGCCGCTGGAATCATTAGACTCCAGGGAGATTACGCACAATAGGCTCGAAGAGATAAGACAGGAAATAAGAACCGATGCACTGCCAAGAGGGCTCGAAAACTGTATGACAGACGGGACGGATTCTGCGCTTGTCGGTCGCTGTGTCGGCTGTAAGGAACTTGAGAAGCGGGTCCAGACGCTAGAAGAGAAGCAAGGCCTACTGACGGACATCATCATGGCAATTCTTAAGCACAGTAAGATAGAAGTACCAAATAATCCGCCAAATTTCCGATCGATCGGCGACGAACATCCTACTAATAAAGGCGCTAGCGCGGAAAAGTCAAAGCCAGTCAGGAAGAGGAAGCGAGTTATGTCTCCAGAGGAAACTCTAGACAAATCAGTTCCGGTGGATAACGTGGCAGTCGACACTAATGCATTAAAAATAAGTCAGGTTCCATTACCTGCTATAGTAACAAAACCTGCCAAATCATCGAACAATAAAGTTGGGAAAGCCAGGATGACCCTCAGAAGATCTGTTAGGAACTACAAGGACTCGCCGTTATTCTTGGAAGGCAATGCTGTTACTCCACTTCTTCACAAGGCTAACTCATCTGGAAAGTGTCCTAACCATTCCGTTTATGGAAAAGGACACGATAAGCCTTCGTGCAGTACATTGCAACAGGGTAATGATTGTAAGAGCTCCACTGCCGAAGCAAGTACGTCACATGAAAATCCATGCCCTAAACTCCCTTCGCCGGCCGAAAACCATTCAAATGTCGAAGTGACAACAGCCGTCGGGAATACTACAGTAGCATTATATCGTCCTAGCGCGGACGGGACAGTAATGAGCTCTTCCATAAATCGTAAGCAAAATATTGTCATAAGGGGCGCCCCAGAGTCCACGTCCTGCATTCCGAAGGAACGAGTGACGCACGACCTAGACCTTCTCCATCAGTACGCCAGTGCCGTCCTGCAGGATGGGGAAATATTCACCGTTAAAAAAGCTTTCCGACTAGGCAGAGCGGACCCAAATCGTGACCTAGAAAAATCCCCAAGACCCCTGAAAGTTATTTTGGAAAACGAAGCCCAAGCAGCGCTTTTGTTAGAAAGTAGAACGACGTTACGCAATTCGCACAAGGAAGTGTTTTTTCAACCAGACTACGAACCGAGGGAAAGACTGAAAATGAGAGAACTGAGATCAGAATTGAAGGAGAGAATTGGCAGAGGAGAGAAAGGGCTGAAGATCAAAAATGGACAAATAGTCCAAACAAAGGGGTCTTTCCTGTGGTCAGAACCCGTCACAATGAAGGCCGGGCATCTCCAACGAATCAGTCATTGAAGGTTATATCCGCAAATGTGCAAAGCCTCTTTAACAAACTAGATGAACTAAGAGACTTAGTTGATGAAATTAAGCCAGACATTATGGCATTCACAGAAACGTGGCTTACTGAAGATATCGCAGATTCAGAAATATCACTTAGAGGATATCAGCAATTCAGGAGAGATAGACTAAGCCGAGGAGGAGGAGGACTCATCATTTACGTCACTTGCAAGCTGAGCGCTATGACTGATGTACATAGTCTGGTACGGGATGGGGAACTGCTAATCGTTACCATATCTGCTAAGAATTTCCGATCACTGACGCTTTCGGTGGTGTACCGTTCACCTAACCATACTTCTGACCAAGATCTCGTGCTCGTAACTGAACTTAACAAAGTCAGTGTGAAGAAATATGTCCTTATCGTTGGGGATTTTAACGCTCCTGGCATTGATTGGCTAACGTGGACTGCACAAGGGCCGCAAGACAGCTTTAATCACAAACTACTACAATGGGCAACGGACAAACTTCTCTGCCAGAATGTTACCTTTGGAACACGGGTCAGGGAAGGGCAGCAGTCGAACTGCCTTGATCTTATTTTTACCCGAGAGGAGGAAAACGTGTTAGACCTGCAGGGCCGACAGCCATTAGGGTCAAGCGACCACATCACGCTCTACTTCGAGTACTCACTGTTTTACAAACCCGCCCAACCCGAGAGGTGGGAGAGAAACATTTGGAAAGGTGACTATTCTCTCATGAGGAGGGAAGCGGCAGCTATATCATGGGAGACTGAACTGCATGGTCGAGCAAACGATAACTGGAATACTTTCAGTTCCTTACTGAAAGAGATTGTTTATTCCAATTGTCCTCTTAGAAGGAAGACAATCACAAACCGCCCAAAATGGATAAGCCCGGACTTGAAGACCTCTTTCAGAAAAAGGAATCGTCTGTGGAGGCGTTACAGACTAACTGGTTCCGACGAACACTTACAGGAATATAAGCGGCAACGAAACGTCTGTAAAAGTGAGGCCTCAAAGCTGCGAAAGAAGTTTGAACTAAACATACTCCGAAATTCGTTGGAGCATCCGAAAATTTTATATGGTTATATAGGAAGTACTAAAAGGACTCAGGAGCTAATCCCTGCCCTCAGGTCTGCAGATGGCAAAGTGGAGATTGATGACCAGGTTAAAGCGTCCCTCCTTTCCGACTTCTTTCAGTCCGTCTTCACCCGAGAACCTAATGCTATATTTGCCCATCCATCCATTCGCCAAACAACCTCTCCTCCCAGTACCCTTCCCCATCCTATCCCCTCCCTACCCTCCTTAACCGAGGAACCACTCTTTTCATTTACCACTGTTAGGGCCGAGCTACTCCGGCTGAAACCTGCCAAATCGCCTGGCCCAGATAGAATTCCCGCCCTAGCACTTCGCGAACTTGCTAATGAACTGTGTAAACCCTTATCCGCAATATTTCAAAAGTCATTTGAAGACGGCGAGCTACCGGAAGAATGGAAGTGCGCACTCATTACTCCGATCCATAAAGGAGGCTCAAGACTTGACTGCGGAAATTATCGTCCTGTCAGTCTTACTTGCATCGCGTGTAAAATAATGGAACGCATTATCAAAAGACACTTGATGAAATACCTGGAACAGAACAAAATATTGTGTGATGCCCAACACGGCTTTCGTCCAGGGCGCTCCTGCTTAACGAGTGTTCTTTACTCGCACGAGAAATGGACACGAGCTACCGATAAGGGTTTTCCAGTAGATGTCATATTTTTTGACTTCAAGAAGGCCTTTGACAGTGTCCCACACAGGCTTCTTTTACAAAAGATCTGGGATGTAGGGATTCAAGGGAGAATGTTTAAGTGGATCAGGAGTTTTCTGTCCTCCAGACTACAGAGAGTCGTCGTTAGTAATTCTACCTCGGAATGGGTAAAGGTGGAAAGTGGTGTCCCACAGGGTTCTGTCTTAAGCCCAATACTCTTCCTGATTTATGTTAATGACTGCATCAGCGAAGTGAATTGCGAGGCTCTCATGTTCGCTGATGACATAAAAATATGGAGTGAAGTCAAGTGTGATGATGACGCAGAGAAGTTGCAGTCGAACATCAACAAACTGTG
>CACRXP010000942.1:3114-45195 GCA_902702965.1 Spirometra erinaceieuropaei | reverse complement strand
TTCTAGCTTGATTGGTTAAGAAATCCAGTTTGGGCAGTCTGCTTACCGTATTTGAATTTGTGGATTCTATACGCCCCATTAGGCTGGGCGGATAATATGACCCAAATGGGATTAGACTCGCGACTTCCAGTGAGGCGTTATTTTTCAGGTGGCTACAGCGTTGGCTGTACTCAAGCTTTCCCTTTGCCGTTGTGAGTTCAAATCTGACCGAGATCGCCAAGTTTTTCAGGGTTGGGTCAGAATGAATCATTCAGTATCTGCGAAAATTTATGTTAACTACGTGAGCCTGGTAGTTATCTGATGGATTCTATATTGATTGTGTTATGGAGAGTGCAAGCGGCGTACAGCCACGGCCTAGGGCGCTGAACAGGGGACCACGCCGGCGGCGTGAGACGCGCGTGAAGTTAGACTGCCGACTGGCGTGCACGGCAGCGCCGAGCGCGTGTGATGGTTTTGCTTACGTGTGCGGCCCAATCAATGGCTGGTAGAACATTCCAGACGTTTCCGCGGGGGCTATCGCGCACGCGGTGGCCAATCAGCGACCAGCACGGCCGGGACAGGAACATTCAAGAATGCCCTCGACGGCTGGCACGTCACTGGGTGGAATGTCCCAGAACGCACAGGAGCCAATATAAATAGCGCATCTTTCTGACGAGCTGTAACCCCTCCTGTCCGCAAGTTACCAATAAAGTGCTTGTCCTCCGAACCGGCCTCTTCCTGTCCTACCTTCCTTCCGGGTCATAACAGATTGCTTAAGAAATCCTGCTTGGGCAGCACTCAGCTTACTTTATCGGAATTGGTGGATTCCAAGTGGTCCATTAGGCTTCGGTGAGAAACCTAACTCAAATGCGACTAAGCTCACGGCTCCCGTGGGGCCTCGTAGCTCAGGCGGTAAGAATGTTGGCTGGACTCAAGCCTTCTCTCGGCTGTCGTTGGTTCGAATCCCACCGACGTCGCCGAGTTTTTTTCGCGGTTAGGTCAAAATTAATATATAACATCCACATAAATACGCCCTAGAATACCGTGTGAAACTCATATGCTATGTCTCTACCTTTGTAATTTCATCTGAAAGTAAAACACAGAGTTTCAGGGAAGCTTTCTGCGCACGGCAGTCTAAGTTCAACACAGAATGCTGTTGCTTCGATGACCATGGCGAGTTATCGTAAAATACCTCCACAGGGTGGGAATTTGCGGGGAAATTTTCAACATTCGACGACAGGGAGGGGAGATAGACGATAAATGCTGACTACAATTGATCATAAACTCGGGGGTTAAGCTCGAACGATGAAAATAGATGGATAATTATGCTGGACAAGGTAGACGCCGCCTTCTATGCTTTATAAAAGTGATGACTGCAAGGACTTTCCCAATCCGCCTAAGCGCTTTAAATAACAGAGGCCAGACAAGAATCGCGAGACTGGGAGTATCCTGATCAGAGGTCAAAGCCCAAGACTGGGGATTTATTTTAGGGGGAGGGAGGAGTTTCAAGTGTCATATTCTCTTCCATCTCTTCCCCCTTTGAAACTAACAACCCAAATTCTCAACTGCGTGAAGTCTAAGGGAAGCAAGACTTTTTCTATGAAAGAAGGAAACAAGGAGGCCAAATGCACACGAGAAGGGGAGTGTAAAAGTATGTGGTATGCAGGAAACAGTAGGCAGGGATATGGCAGACTCATCAGCGTAACCTTTTTCTATACCAGGTGATCCCATGCAAAATTCATAGTTCGTATTTTACTGAGCTATAAGTACTCAAGAAAGTCGTTGACAGGCTCGAAGGCCGTAAGATAAAAAAGGGGGTGAAAGTAATTTTCGGAAAAGAGGAATAGTAAACATGATATACTTACGAGATTGACAGCGACGTGTTCTAAAAAAATGGATGATTTTTTTAAATATCGACACAAAAATACGACGGCTTCAAAAAAACGGAAGATTACAGTTACCATCAACATCAAAAACTGGTGTCTAGTAGATTTCCAAACACAGTTTCTTTTTCAGTGAAAACGAGTGGCGACCAGAGTTTTGAAATGCAGATCTCTTGGTAATACCGCGTTCTTTCGTACGGGCTTAAGCTGGATATCGTCAGTAGTTTGGAAAACTAAAACACTGATTGCATAAAGCGGAATCTCAAGTGTACAATTTTCAGAAATTTTTCAATGGCTCCTTAAAGGAGTTCTAACCAGCAGGCAAAACTGATGCTGGCAAGGAGTTTCACTCTGAGATATCTGAGATTGCCTCTTTTATGAATGAAGACAGATGGCAAACTGTAGAAAAGAATACAGCGCTTTACCTAACCCGTGAAAAATGTCTAAGTTTGCGAATGATTGCTAAATAACTCGTAAACCGACACACATGAGTGGACCCAATACTTATATTAATAAGCAACAACTTTAGGAAAGATACAAGTATAGAAGAAATGTTGAAAGTAATGTTGCATTGTTTAAAAATATAAAGTTTTTTTCGAAAAGTGGAAAATTCCGGAAACGCCAAAAATGGTTGCAATTATACAAACTGCAACTTTGTTCGGCAAAACTCGTATAAGTTAATTACTCTGCTCTCAGAGAAAAACGAAGTCTAGGACATGTAGTAGCACAGGAGATTGCCCGAATATATTGCATAGTCCACTTTCGCTCAAATTTATAAACACTTAGCTTAATAAAATTACGTGGACACATTTTTGCACAGAAAGGACATTTCTTTGAAGAGGTTGGTGGAGCAAGCAAAATGCGCAACGCTTAAGCCGTCCGAAAATTCTCATATCAGTTTCTGCCATCAGGTTTCATGAGATTGGTCACGTGCTGTATATTCGGGAGATGAGTCTATTTTTAAGGAGAGGCTAACTCAGACAACCTAGATTCTTGTGGAATAAACCCGTTTTAAATGCAGCAACAGGTGCTGTTAATCAGCAATGACGGATGTCAGGTCAAATAGACTTATGAATGAAGGCGGCAAGCCAAGGTTCATGCATTTGAACGCTTCGGATCTGTCAAGAAAAGTTGAAACAACCATTTATCAATTGTATCGGCTTTACAAGGTAACGGAAGTCAGAAAATCTGGTCATACAAAAAATCAGTTTACAGCGAGCCGATAGCTCCTCCGCAAAGCCAACGAGGACCATAGCGAGGACGCACTGGTGGCCATGGAGAAGCATGATTGCGCCAAATCTACAGTACACACACGCACACTCTCTCTCTTTCTCTCTCGGCACACCCCCACCATGTTTCCGTAATTAGACTGGAGATTAATGCATCGGCTGCGGAGGGGAAAGCCAGCTTCGAACGTACCACAGATAAGCTGGCTCCCAATCCAATACAAAGCAGCCGTTGAGGATGGTGTCTGAGCTCTCCTATTGAAAAAAACTACCCTAAAGGCCAAATTTAGGAAGAGATACTGCAGCCCGGCTTGCAGTTGAAAGGAAGGTCGGGTCAGCTTGTCCGTTGGAAATCTTTCAAGCGCGTTTGACCGTACAGAATGAAGAAGCTAAGCATTGAATTTGATCGGGATCGGCCAATGCCATTGCATTATTACTGAAAGACATGGCGGGTGTTGACCGGAAATCGTGGCCCTGGTCATCCATTGGTTCGTGATGGAGCTGAGAGTGACCGACCAAGTCGGTATGGAAATGGCATACGAGATCACAAGGGGATCCCTTGACACGGTGCCTCCATCCCTGTCAGTGGGTCCTCCCTCTTCCTTGGCAAGACCCCATTGCGGTGTACACGAAAGTGTGCGCTCAGGACAAACTAAGACTGGAACGGGACGTTCTGGAGATGGCCGGTGGAAGTTTCTTCGGTGGTGATGGTGTTTTACAATGTTGGTCGTATTGACATTGCAGTGGGTCCGAGGGCTTCGAGAAGTCTAATTCGGACGTTGAGTGTGCATTGATGGTGGGGGTCTGCCGATAGGAGTAGGACATTGGTGGCGTTAGTCTAACTCATTTCAGTCTTGCCTTTCTGTCACCTCGTATTGGCCTCGAAAACTGTTGTTTCAGCATCTTTAGGCAGATCGTTATGCCTAGTGATTCCTTGTAAACGTCTCCCGGGACTTTTAATTGGTTTCGTAGTCAAAGAGTGAGATTTTTATGTGGTTTTGTAATTTAGTTTTCATCAGCCATGCCTCCGAGCACTATTTGTGACCTTAACGTCGAGAAGCCTCCTTGGTAGGCGCTCATCAACTATCCTCACGCAGTGGTCGCTTAATTTCACTTAGACCTACTCTAGAATAATATCAAGGCTGAACACGTTCGTTGTTTCCAGCACTCCCGGGGCTATTTCCTGCCCCTTCACGTTCCGTACTTTTCTAGGGCACCTTAATTGACAGGGAGCCAGTTTTCTTGTTTGATTTTGGTACGAAGTTATCAAGTTGAGTGCTCCTTGACATGCAGGTACGCGAACTGATCTGCAACTCTGGGATAATTTAAAATCATAAGTGCCATGAATTCGGTCTGTTCCTCAGTTTGCGCCAGCTGTCGCATGGGTAACAATCGGGAGATGGCACCCAAAAAAAATCCGCCTAACCAAACCAGCATGTCTTACGGGACAGGTGGTAATAGGGGTTTTATGGGTGGTGGCTGGTTGGGATGTACGATACTAGCCGACGGAAAGCCTCATTTGAACAGATGAATGATCGAAGTTGGCCCGCTCTCCGTTCCGTTATTACAAAATGGGTCACCAAAGACAGTATAGTAGTAACGGACGAGTGGAAGGCGTATAATCGTATTCCCTCAGAAGGTTATCTACATTTCTCTGTTAACCACTCAAATAACTTCAAGGACTCTACAACCGGACGGCACACCAATGCCATTGAGGCATACTGGAGTAGACTGAAAAGGAAACTCCACGGGGGAGTCCCTGTATATGGTCGAGCTGTGTGGGCTCACATAGACGAAGTACAGTACCGTCTTTGGTTTGGCCCCAATGTCATGTCCTTGACAGATGCCTGGGAACTGTTCCTGTCCCATATTGTGCAGACTTATCCTATTTAAAAATGATTTTGTTTCGTAATAAACTGCCTTAGTACGAATGTATGCCGTATAATCAGGTGTACGTGTATAACGATGGGGAAGGTTGGGTAACAGCGACCATCGTCCATGTAACCTCCTGCGATGTTCGTTCGGCCAGCCATGTTAGGCCGTCGGGGAAAGTCCAATAAGTGCGGGAAAAAAGGCCTGCAACCGCTGATATAGCCTGAAGGCATTTGAGTGCACCGTTAAAGGTATTATTTCTAGGTAACGGATTTTTTTGGGTGCCATCTCAAGATTGTTACCGTCGCATGACCGCTGTTTTATTCGGAATCTCAGGGATCTTTATGAAATCTGGGAATCGTGGACAGTCTGAAATTGCGACTCCCGCTAAGGGGTTCAAGGCAGAACGACTTAAATAATCAAAAGCCAGGGCTATTTTCCCAGCCTATGTTAATTGCTTTACCTTGAGTACAGACAAATGCGCAGAGACCTGATATCAAAATCTTCCATAGTGTATGGGTTGATTGAATCGCAACCAACCTCTAGAACGAGGTCGTTCCGCCTTTAACAGAACGGACAGGCTGCCACAAATAGAAACTCCCAACGAAAACGTTACGTATGAACTGTCGGCCGCAATTTGAAAAGGCTATGTGAATGAAGTCGTTTCTGTGACTTCACAGTCAAAAGTGTATTCACTTATCGCGTAGCTCAGTATAGAACTTTTCAGGCAGGGGGTGCTCAAAGTCTCATGCCCATTCTTTCTTTTGATGTTGAAGCATCTTAAAACTCATGCTAGGTCCATATTGTGCGAATACTTCCAAATATAAGCTTTGAAAAAATATTTCCAACGCTCACCTTTGCAAAGGGACTTTGCTTTTGTAATTTCCTAGTGCCCTGCAAAGAAGGTCTACCTCGGATTCTTTTTGTCGGCTTTTGAGGTCCTCCTTTCTCGTGTTCATCGTCGAAAGATGCGGTGAAGTTAAAAAGGCTGAGTGGGGACCGGTCGAATAACATGGGTGCCTCGAGAGAACTCATTGGGGAGATAGGCAGGGGACAGTCGTCTGCTTCTTGGTGGGCAGTCGTCAACACGTTAGAGGAGGGGATCAGAAAGTCAGCCTCTTCGTTGGCAACTTCATCCCTCGCGGAAGTTGTCTTTGTCTGACCCGCGACGGAAGGCTTTGTCAGGCGTGGTCGGCTGGTTATCTGGTCGTCCTCACTGTCAACAATTGAAAATGACTGGTCTGCATCTTCGTCGCTAAAAATGAAACAGTAACCATCGGACAGCGAGTCCTTTTGAGTAAACTGGGTAGGGCTAGGGAATTCGAACGTAGCGACGAAGTAATTAGTCCGAAGAGTAGAAAAAAGACTTGCGGTTCGAACGATTGCAATTTTGAGTAGACTAGACACATTCCCATAAATGAAATAGGCAACGGTATGGAGAAGGACCCTATTTAACTGACGGCGGACTGTGGACCACGTCATAGGGACTTTTATCCTGGCATCCATTCGCAGACCTTTGCAGACATTACACTGCCAATAACAATAACTTGCCATGACTTCAAACCATCACCCAAACTCCGTTATTTTTTGAAATGTACTTTTTGTTTATTTTTTATTACCGCAATCATTTCTGTTGTCGTAAGAAAGTGTACGATGAGTCTTTCGGGAGAAATCCAAACAATTTCTCCGTGTTTTCCTGCATTTCTTCAGCTTATTGTCTAGTGCGCTGCCCCACCCGTAAGACTCTCTTTATCGCCAGTCACGCGCGACACGATCCACAGTCTGCGGTCAGCTAAGTGAGGTCCTTCTCCATACCGTTTCCGTGAAATATTATTAGAAGGAATTTCCAAGTCCGCAGAGTTAGATGAAAGACTCGCGGCTTGAACAATTCAAATTCTCAGTAAACTAAACGCATTTCAGCAAGTAACATCTCTGTCATATCTTATCAAAAGGAATTTCCAGAAGAACGCCTTCCTTCCAAAACCAAAGAGTGAACCCGAAAGTAAACACCGCGCTGGGCACATAGTGGCCATTTGTCGATGATGTCTGCATCGTTTTTTTCCTACCGAAGATAAGCAATATGATGGCGAATTTCTGCTGGAAATAATGCGCACGTTGTTTGATTATTTTTGCCCAGCAAAACTCCGAATTTGGGTGCTAAGGTGACGAATGCCTATCTAAATAATAACAGAATTGACGGTTTTTAGGGAATATTTTCCTGGATTAGCCCGCGGCCTGGTGGACTATCTCTCAACATATTAATATTGAAGCATAAATTTCAACGAATCAGTCGGTATCAGTCAGTATATCTGGAGTAACTGACAAAAGCCCTGAAAGCTCCATTTAAACAGTACAGGTGTGAAGGAAAATAGTTAAATTACAAAAATCTCACATGTAGCTTTGAAGTACAGAATGCATAAATATAATGGTGAGACACAAATGAGAATACTTTAGTCGTGTTTTAAAAATTACAACCGGGAACACTGAGGTCTTAAAGACGGTAAAATTGAGGAAGTATTTTCAAGGGTATAGCTCTCAATTGGGGTATACTAGGGTGCCTACCTGTCTACAGCCATGCGACTGCGGGCAATTGCAGCGGCCTTTCGTATGGCCGGCCGCGATTTGAGGGTACAGCTACCGGTGATGCCGCTTGGTTGGGGACGCGACCTGGGTGGACGATAAGGAGAATCCTTGTCCTCCAAGTAGGCTTTATGCAAAAAGAAACGAAGGAAGCATTAGTTTGCGTAATCAGTGCGGCTAAGAGAGGACTCAACATGAAAGTTCTACGAAAATGACAATAAGGGAGCTAGAAACTGTTGATGAGTCTTTTCCTGCAAATGATCATCGTCATGCTAAATGGCGTGCGCCGTTTACCTAAAAGGTTTCAGGACACGGCCACCACAAAACGCACCCCACTACGTAAAGTGGGCTAAGCGCACTTGTGTGCTGGAAAAAGCTGAGACTCGCGTGAGGGGAATTTCCCGAATCAGCCAGATTGCCAGGCAGAATATGGGGCTTTTCTTATGCCCTAGAGCTCGCTATACAGATTCACGAGTAGTCGTGTACTGACAAAAAGTCAGTAGTAGTTCGGTGTGCTGCAAAAAGGACCCAGGCCTTCGCCGATGCATCCAAATTACCTTCATAAGTTATGACAGTGAGAAAACACCTTCAAAGTAAGCTTTAGGCTTTCTGATTCTTGATGTCCCCGCATCAAACCAAACTGAATCTTAAAAATATAACACAAGTGTCCAGCGTAGGAATGCAATATGCGGAAAACAGAGAATCCTTGGAATAAGAAAACCAGAAAAATATGCTCTGTTGAGCTTGCTTCGTGCCCAAAAACTGAAAAAACTCGTCTGAACATTAGCAACAAAATCAAAGGGTTATTTCTGGTTGTCTGTCAATGTCAGCGGTCCGCGAGTATCTGGAATTTAGTCGCGGATGTTATTGCTTAAAAGTTCAATGCAGCCTCCATCGAGTCGCGAACCTAATCTGTGCCGCCCAAGGTGGAAAGTATGCATAGACACCTGAAAGTGGTTTTAACGCGCTTACCTTTAAGGAGTATGGAAATTGTCACTTGAGCTCAAAACAGAAGAGTGGACAGTTCGGTTAAATGTGTACTACGGTATAAAGCATGGACACGGCACTAGAATTATTTTCACAGCTTCCCAATCTTGATCCAAAAGTCTGACCACGTTCCTCGTTTGGTTGCCAGGACAACAAGAATCTGCTTCGCAGTAGGCCAATAAGATGAATCAAGTACAAGAAGGAGCCTCCTTCGTAAAAATAAGTAACCGGATGGTTTATGACGAAATACACGGCTAATCGTCCGCACAAATCCACAACACTGACCGCTGGGAAGAAGCACCTGTCTGTTCAGCTGCCTATGGAGGGGACGCGGCCTCGTCACGTTTGCCACACATGAAATAGTGATAACTTCAAAACGTATCAAGTTTCATTCAGATGGTCGTTGCTCTCACATTCAAAGGGAGTCATTCCATCCTGACCCTAGATCCTGAGTAGGACAGGGTTATTCAGCAAGCCGGTAATTTTCCAAGACACTGCTTTTAGTAAGGTGGACTGATTACAGTTAGAAATTATGCATGGTATCCGAGGTGGATATGTCTTACTCTCCCTTCTCTCTGCCATGGACATGCGATTCGTCCGAGCTTTACGACTGACTGCTGAAGAGACTGATCGCAGTGAGTGACCTTGAATGAAGCCTCAGTTTAAGCATTCTACACCCGAGATTGTCTCTATAAGCACATTAATCAGGCATCACAGAGTCAGATCTCTCGTCAAGCAAAGTTATCAAGGGGACCATTTTAAGAAAGAAAACCCCTCCATGGAAAGGGGGACCAAGGTATTCTGTCAGTAGACAATCTTACAAGTCACGACTTTTAACGCCTCAGATTTATTCTTAGTGAGGAATGCGCGGTAACCGTGAGGAAAGATTCCCCAGGAGCTGCCGAACCCTTTCTTTCCTCACGTTTGCTACAGTGACCTGTCCAAACCTTTTTACTGAATGATTATGACGTTGCGTGCAGTGACTGACGTGGCGTCAGTCCCCGTCTAGTGCGTATCGCATGCCTGTACCGTAATAGTGAAAGGCCCGCACAGACTCACAGCAACCCAAAAAACGTATGTCATGAGGTATTGCGAATCCCGTCTGTTTGGGAGGCGGCGGGGGAAGGCACTTGCCCAAAGTAGGCATGCGCACGCTAGGTACGAGACATACATTAAGGTGCCTGGACGGCTAGATCGCAGTTGGTAGTCAGGCCTCGTATTACAGGTGACTGGGGATTTGTTTACTGGGGCTATTTTGTGGGGTTCCATAATCACATCTGGCTTCCATTTTACGTTTGAGGTTGGGATTAGGGTACCGGTTAATGGTTTCGATTTTCGGGTTAGGGTTATGCCTTTAGGCTTACGTTTTGGGATTACGGTTAGGGTTTGAGCGTACGATTAGGTTTCAGTATTGCGGTTAGGTTTTTCAGTTACGGCTATGTCTAAGGGCAACGGTTAAGTTTACGATTTTGGCTAGGGTTAGGGTTGCCGTTAAGGTTAACTGTTAACGTACAAGGTTGAGGTTTGGGTTAGGATTAAGGTTACGAGTAGGGTTAAGGTCGCCGTCCGCTTCCCCATTCCTAGCTACCAACTGCGATCTAGCCGCCTGGACGTCAAAGAAAGGCCGTGAACTGATTGAGACAATGCATGTAGATGGGGTGTGTATGAGTAGTCATATCGGTCTGAATACAACGTATCAAGTTCCCAAGGACAAGTGGAGAAAAGCTCAGGCAGTCTGACAACGAACTGGGGAACTAGCCTCGAGCACTTACGAAACGGACTTGCTCGACATCTCAAGGTACATCAGAGGCACGACTTACATAGTTGAGACAGGGTGGTCTCGTCAAGTTCCGCCTGCTTTCCAGATCGCCGACTCGCTTTACGCGTACCCGCCGCAGATCCGGGTTCGTTGTTTGTCTTCGAGCTCGGTTTCGTGGCTTTACAGGCCTGGAGAAAACGGATTTCATCTCGCTTGCACCTCTCCGCAAATGATGATGCAAAGAATCGACGTCCTGTGCCCCTAGATGTCTGACGTTTCTTCCGTGAAGGCGGCGCAGTAGGGAGGGGCTCAGTGGGCTCCACAGGAGGGAGAGGGTGGACTATTGTCGTAACGTCCGCTGTAGTTGGGGAGGCAATTTTAGCAATTGGAGGCTCAGTGGGTGGCAGGGGATCAACCTTCGATTTATGCGTTGAAGGTAGCTTACGCTTAAGATCAACAAATTTTCCCAGAAGTGGTACCAGGATCGCACCTGAAACAGATACCAAGGAGGGCAGGTCTCAGTCGGGAATCAGCAGGGTGAACTGGAACAGTTAGAAAAGAGAATATAAAATCATATGTTCAAACTTATATTAAGCTGCATAGAATGGAATCGCAGAATACATTACAATAAACTTATCAGACCCCAAAATGACTGGAAGGCTGTGAAACATTACATAAACTGAGCACTCACAGGTGGATGCCGGGGCGTTTTAGGTCTGAACAAAGTGCGCAAAACCTGTTTCTTGACAAAACTTTTAAATACTTCAAGTTAAGGAACAGTGCTTCTATTTCCGTATATGCCTGGCTCTAGAAAGGGCAACTTGGATACGTTGATGCTTGCTAACCGAATCAAGGTAATTCATGGGTGCTTTCAAAGGCGGGTCTAAAATTACCACGCCATCATTCAAGGAAGGGGGGACATCATTTTCTTTTGCGGAATTGGAGGCAAAGTTAGGCAGAGTATGCGGTAAAAGCTAATGGGAAAAGTCCATAAGAAATCAGTGAGCCTGCAGTAAAAAAAATGTGCTACTTCCTACGACTGAGCGACCTCATTAAGCACTGCTACGGTTGCTGCATGAATGGTTTTTTTTGGGGGGGGAGAGGACAGTGTACGTACCTCGCTGCGAATTACCGTCTTGGCTTTGAGAACAAGTTGGAGATTTGTCCTCCAGGTAGGTAGTGGTCGTATTGCACAGCCGTTTGACTGCACCCACAGCCCCCTTTTCGCAAATCGCCTTTTCGACATTTCGGAAGCCCGACAGAGAGAGGGGCGATGGTATGGGTTTCGCGGCATCACTGTCCCGTGCTCGTGAGGAGTCCAAAGTCACTAGTGAGCGCGAGACGGACTCGTCGCCCTCAACAGCCGTCATGAAACTTGGCGGAGATCGGCCAGTCAATTTTGCCCTAGGAGCACTGTCTGGAGCGGAGGGTGTGGGACTTCCAAAAATTGCATACTCCTGACTATCTTCTTTTATCTCCTAGAAATGAAACAAAAAGTTGTCCTCCGGAGATATGCTGGGTGGAGAATTCAGCCAATAATGTTAAAGCGACACTTGAAAAGGGTATACCTCCATACTTCAGGTTAAGGTGATACCATACTAACAGTCCAGGTACTAGCCAAAAGCCTATACATGTGTGTTTCGCCGATGTTTTGCCGCTGCATGGCGCAGCTGCGAGGGGTTCGGCTCGTCAGTGGGTCCCCCAGCATTCTACACACGCAGGGAATGCTGGGGGACCCACTGACGTGCTAAACCTCTCGCATCTGCGCCATGCAGCGGCAGAATATCGGCGAAACACGCGTGTATGGGCTTTTGGCTAGTGCCTGTGCTGTTAGTATGGTATCACCTTAACCTGAAGTATACTACGAACTGCCTGTCGGCAGTGTGGAGAATTCAGCCAATATTGTTAAAGCAACACTTGAAAAAGGTATACCTCCATCCTTTCCGTTTTAGGGCTCTTCTGGCTCACTCGCTGCAGCGGTGTAGCAGTGCTGACGTCCATGTCCACCGGGACGCTAACAGCGTTCGGGAAAACTGCCACTGGTTGATCCAGTATAACTTGAGGAGGAAATAAAGAGACAACATGTCAAGAGGGCGCCTAGGAATTCCCTTTTCTAGACAATACGATCACCAATTTGACAGCTCAGGGAAGGAGACCTGCTTAATCCATATATTACCACTTGTGTGATGGTCATCTTTTTTTCTTAGCCCAGTCTGTTGGCAGCCGGATGTGGGAGTCAAGGGA
Organism: Spirometra erinaceieuropaei; assembly: GCA_902702965.1. Taxonomy (NCBI): domain Eukaryota; kingdom Metazoa; phylum Platyhelminthes; class Cestoda; order Diphyllobothriidea; family Diphyllobothriidae; genus Spirometra; species Spirometra erinaceieuropaei. Next base: position 32,665 of record CACRXP010000942.1, on the reverse strand, counting down.
CTGGATATGGCACGCCCCGAGCAGGTCAGAAAGGGGAAAAACAAATAAAGAAAGCGAGGCGCGCGCAGGCAATAAAAACTTCCGAACATCACGTCTGAGGCATAATCGCGTTAACGACCGGAGGAATCTCGGGAGAAATACTTTAGTCCTTGAGTGTTCTGTCCGTGGGAAAGTTCCTCTAGCCTGAATGAATGACTCAAGATTTACTTCGAGGATGGCAGGAAATACGTCACGTGGCCTTGCTTCATTACAACGGGAGCTACCTAACCGTTCCAATTCAACAATGAATGAGTGCCGTATCTTTAACCTTTAAAAGTCAATAGGCGGCCTGCTTCAGCTTCGGAGCCCCAAGGGAGATGATGGCTTCGACTCGGCGAAAACTGAGCTGTCTTTGGGATAATCGTGTGGGCCGTGAACGAACTGAACTACGTAAAGACGTCATGAGCAACTCTAGACAACAAATAGTTAGTTTGGTTGAAAAGACAACAGAGGGTCAGGTTAGGGTTCGTTGTAGGCTTTGTGAGAAAAAAACAGTAATAACCGTACCTTGAGGACTTTTTGAGGAGGTTTCATCTGCTTTGATTGAAACGCCGACAATCTCGGGCTCGCAAGCGGGAGAAGCAAGGTATACAGACTGAATAGCTGGTAGTAAACAGCTCAGTTGATCGACTGGCGCTCCTCGCATCCGCTCCGGTGATGGCTCCGCGAGAATCTTCTCTGTTACAGTCAAATCCGGTGGTCGCGGTGCTTTTGTAAATCAAATAAAAAGTGAAAATTACGCAAACGAGACTTGATAGATTCCACAAACCAACTAAGTTAGAATTGTCAGATGATATTGGGGCCGCGGGAAACAACGAAATTCATAAATTTCGGAAACGTCCACATTGAGATGGAATCGAAACACCAACCTCTATAAATCTGATCGAGAACGCTGTAGCCCCGGTTTTCTGAATAAGATACCCCCTATTTCTTACTAGTAAAACGGGTGACCTACATTTCCTGAGGGGTTGTGGGCGTAATTCTTATTCGCGGAAGATGGACAAATATGTAAGTGAAACTTGTTATATTCAATGGAGCTAAGAGGTGGCGATTCAACTCCGTTCCGGGACAAACGTTTTCCGGTTTTGTCGATCCCATCATTTCAAATATGAAGCAAAATCAACAAATAAGTGCTACTTCAGATAGCAAACATGCTTATTGATGTAAACCACGTAGCCATGGCGGCAGCAGAACCATAAAAGGTAGTGTAAACGCACCCGGGGAGGTCTTCCCATCCAATGAGGGCTGGTCGGGCGTCAGAGAAAGCTCAAAAATGTCCTGTCCACAAGGAGAAGGAGGGTCAGTTTTGCGCGATTCCTCTTCCGTGATTTCGACTTCCTCCACTGTATTCTTCGAGATCTTAACAGCTGAACAGGCAGAAATAACAACTGCATAATCCACAAAGAAATGCGGACAGAACGTCTTGTCGCAAGGTCCAAAGAATCTGGCAATTAATCGGTTATCCGCATGCTTCACAGTTACGATCATTTATAAAGACTTTATTGGCCCGCATCTTCAAGGATGAACCGAGGCAATGGATCCGCCAAACAAGCGGGAGGTTGCAGTGAAAACTTACTTCAAGATTTGCGGCAAAAAAGTGAACGTTGTGAGTACTTATCGCTAGCGTTACATCACCATCGTCTAACATGCACTCACCAGACCCAAAGGGTGGAAAAGAGAAAGCCGAGGCAGTCACTTCAAATTAAGGAGAATTTTAAGTTTTAATTGTCGACCTACATCATCGTACCGCTGGTTAGACACTTGCAGACTCAGTATGGAAGAAACCTGCGAAGGTGGGTGTAAAGGAGATGGGGAAGGGTGACCGATCGGCGAGATGAAGTGCTGATTAGTCTGCTATTTCGGGTTCGTACAGGAGTTCCTCATAAATACGCAACATTTAATAAGCCCTTCAGACAATCAGCGGCCGATGCAGGCAAGTTGGGAACTCGTACGAGGACTGCAACCAACGATTTACCGAAACTATAGCATTAACCATCATGGGTCTTTATGAGGCTTTGGAGCTTATTATCCCCATTATCATCGGGTAGATCCAACTGTATGCAGCCAAATAATGAGAACTAGAACACCAAAAGGAATTTGGTACGCAGTCTCGTTTTTCGTCATTAGACTCCGCATTCTAACGGTCCTTGAAGTTCCGTCTACATGAACTCAAACTGTCTGCATAAACGGCTGTCCAGTTATCTCGGGTGCCGACCATGTTTTGAATACAGGTCATTGCTTGGACCCTGGAGTCAGGAAGAAAGCTTAGTGATTCATCATCAAGACATTCCGGCAAGTAAATGGGACCTGAATCTCTGATAAGAAATCACAAAATCTTCACATTAACCTCGTGCAGTATACTAAAGCCTGGGAACGCCTTTCCACATAGTCTACAGCGGTCATTGTAAATACTACTCAGTGGACGAATTTTCCTTTGTCCCTGGTTAGGAACCCTTTGAGAGTTCGAAAAGCCGGATCAAAAAACTCGTCGTTACCCGTAAGGCAGTACTTCGCAGGAACTAATAATTCCTGTCGAATGTGAACCTGCCGCAGAGGCCAGTCGCGTGCAATTTATATTGTTCTAGGTAATGAGTGAGGAGGCTACGAATGGACGACTGTTTATGGATGGTCCAGCCAGGGCAAGTATGTGAGGTAGAGGCGCCTACATCCTACCGACCAATGAGCGCCTCGCAGACTCCATTGGGTTGGATCTTATTTCGTAGCCGTACCCGCAACAGACAAGTCCCAGCCTAACCCCTTATCCTAACCCCAAACCTCTAATCCCCAACACCCAACCTTAATCCCTTACCCCTAACAGGTACGGCTACGAGATAAAATTTTGCCCTCCACTGTTATAAACAGACGCCATCACCTCCCTACCTCTGGCCGAATTGCTGGCAGTGGGGATCACGCCTCACGGGACCACCGACGACCCGCAAGTTTCAAATATTCGAGGAGTTACGGATTAATAACCAGGTCCGCAGCGACCACAAACAATACACCAATGCCTAGTGTGTGTGCCCAGGCCTGTTAAGCCCTCCTTGTAGGCAGCTGCGTTAGTTGAGACGACGAAAAAACTTCCGCGCTGCGGGGGATTGGCATTCCTCGATCTATTCTAACTGCAGAACGATATGCGGACGTTCCGTTTTAGGTGGGCGTGACAGCCAAATGGGACTGAATGAACCGTCCTTGTTTTAAACGACGAATTACGAGTAGTAGAATATTTAGAACTGAGTGGCTCATGAAGAGCCGATCATCCTCGGGAATCTACATGAACCGATTAGACCTTTATCTGCGACTGTCTCTGAGGATGGATTGGAGTGAGAATCCGAAACGTCAGGCCAATAAATTTCTTATTCCAGTGGTCGCATCTTCGTCTTCCGATAAGACCTAGCTTACATTCGTAGACTTTTTCTAAACTGTGACGATTAACATTCCTTTGACTGGTCTTCTGATCAACAGTCTGTGCGTACGTTCTCATATGTTTCCGTTAGATATCCCAGGGTGACTATTGTGTTATCGATTACCAGTTCACCGCAGTTTCACTTTCTTTCCAATAAACTCTCGTCGCCGATGACTGTTTATTACTTCCTGCAGGAACTCCCTTAACTGAGTGGCTGCCCAAGATCGCATAGTGGTTAATGGATATTTCAAAAAGAAAACCTCAAGTCACATCTCAATTCCTGAAGAAGCGGAAGTTGTCCCCTGACAAGAGTGGTATCGCGACTTCACTATTACCGCACCAGACGGACATTACAAGGAGGAGACTAGGTAACGCCCCGCGATTGTTATAGAGTTGCTTGAATGAGGGAACACATTTGGCACGCGAACCTGGGATGATGATGGCGTAACTGCGTGCTGGTGAAGATGACCGGTGTCCCTTCCTCTCACTACCACCAACCCCCCCCCCGCAACTTACCGTCACGTTCTCGTCGCTCTCTCCCTACCTCTACGTCGGCACCTCCCTCGACCCTTCCCTGCAGTTGCCCGCGGGGCTGCATTCATCACCGGTTGTTTAGCGGGCATGTCAGAGTCGCCTCTCCATCCAGACACGTTACTTCATTACTGTTATTCATCCACCTGTACATTCAATTATTCATGTATTTCCAGTTCCCCATTTCGTTCCATTATACCTTAGTGCCTGTTTGATGTTCCTTCTTCCATTGCGTATGGATGAGTTTCGCGACGTGCTATCCGCTCTATTCAGATCTCCTCTCAGTGCTTTGCTACCTTGGTGTGTGTTACCCTTGACATCATCTGTCGGTCGCTGCTGACACTACCAGTGTCGTAATTCGCGAGAGGAATTTCGGAATAGCAAGAAAATGTCACGACTGTCTTCCAAAGGTCCACTGTAAACATAGAGAGAGACCAAACATAGACGCCAAACAACCGCTATCAAGAGCCAAACAACAGATCATTCACCGGCTACGAAATGGATAACACCTAGCTTTCCGCTGTCAAGAAAAGACAACAATCCGTCTTGACGACGGCGATGCCTGCAGAAAATGCAGATTCGAAGTTCAGAAGGTTAAAAACATTTGTGGAATGACCTCACCTACATTGTATCCTGGAAGCAAGTTGAAAAGTATGAAAAAAAATTCGAAACCCAAAGGACTCTGATAATCTAGAGTCAGTGGCAAGATCTCAGAGACCGTTTAAAGTTTGGCTCATGGCAATCGTTGAAGTTGGAGATACATTCTCTGGTGACAAAAGCAGTATCGCTCGTTGCGCCATCGCTAACAAACGAGGCCAACTTGCGTTCCTTTCTTTTACCATCACCACTACTAGTACTGCTACTACTAATGCTACTGCTGCTACTACCACTACTACTACTACCACCACCACCACTAATACTGCGAATACTACTACCAGTACTACCATTACTACCAATACTACTACTACTGCTACTACTACTACTGCTAATACTACTACTACTACTACGACGACGACGACGACTACTACCACCACCACTACCCCCAAAGTCAATCACTCAGGCCAGCAGAGCCGCCGATTATGAACAGACTACGCAGACGCACCTAATACTGCAGCATTTTGCACCCAAAGTGAAATACAGTGAGAAGTGTTCTACACGGAGCTTGAAAAATGTGGATGTACGCATATTGTTCCTACTAACCCCTACGCCGCTTTATCGTCTATCACGACGCCATTCGACGTTCGCCTCGAGCCTATCCTTCGCAGGGATTGTCAATTACCCAACAAGGCCTATCAAGCACCAGCTCCTCTAACTAAGGTTTCATTTAACGATTAAAACACCGGACCCCGAGGTTCCGCATGTCAAATGTACTTAGTCCGTTGTTGGGAAACTCCATTTATTCGAGCCAAGGCGAAGGGGGTATTGAAAAAATGTAGCGTGAAGTGAAATTTACGAAACCGTTGCAACATACCAGAAGGGACCGCTTCATCCACTTCGGACACTGCCTCTTTCGCTGGCGAGATTGGACTGATACTAACTTTGGGAAGCTCCTCTGACGGCTCATTTATACCTGTAGAAGTGCTCGCCTGTGTCCTTGAATGACCCCTCTTGCGCTGGGAACCAGTAGCCTTTAGATTCTGCTTCATGGTTGTCTTTGTGCTAGTCTTAACACCCTCCTGAGAGTCTAGAATAGCAGTCAGCTGGTTGACAAGAGCTTCGTTTGTGACTTCGTGGACCGACGTAGGCGAGACCGAAAAAGCCTGCACCAAATCAGTGACTTCCTCCAAACCCTGCAATGATTTTTGATCACCTTTCTTCACGACGTCTCTTTTTGCTCTGCTGCTCTTTGAACGCGTCACGCGAACTTCAGGACTTTTCCTGTCGACGCTGGCCGCGAGGTCCTGGTCATCCGCCAGAGGACGTTCTGATTCCGTTTGGTCCCGGGCAGGTTGGCTTTTCTGCTCAGGGGTCCTAGTAGCCAAGGTTACCGATAGAGGTGTGCTGACGATTGCGGCTGGCATCAAGTGCTTGAGAGCGGAGCTGGGACCCGGAGTCTAAATGGAAAGACACGAAGGATGATGAAAATGCAAGCAGAATACGGTAACGGTCAGCAAAACTTCGGCAAAGTGAGAATACGAATGTCATTGTAGAAGCAGCCGCTCAAAAATAAATTCGACCAGTAGTGTCTTTCGCTCTCTCGAGCCCCGCCAGCAACTGCATGGCGGCGCGTAACATAAGACAACGAGTCCGTGGCTTAATGGTTAGGCGTTGGACTTCTAACCAGCAGGTCGCAGAATCGGGCCCCAGGTGTTGCACACCTCGGGGTTGGGTATGGCTGGCTGACGACGACGACTAAAAAACCAGAAGTGGCCACTCCAGTCCCCCCTAATCTTTGTCAGTGATGCTATTCTGCCTATATCACGCCCGTTATGCGGCTGCTGGCGAAGCTCGAGAGAGGGCCCCAGGCAAAACGGGGTGAATGTGTTCCGCAACGTGATCGGCGAGTGCCCTCTACCATTACACAAACCCGATCGCAACCGACAGCACAAGACAGTCCAAGACTAAGCGGTTAGAGGCGTCGGACTTCTAACCAAAATGTCGCAAGATCGAGCCCCAAATGTTTCACTCCTCAGGGTTTTCTGTGGCAGGCCGACGACGGCCAACAAGTCAGAAATGGCCATTCCAGTCTCCCATGTTTTTGTCTGTAATATCGTTCTGCCTAAATACATATATATGCATATATGTGTGTTATGACAGATGGGCGCTCACCGATCAGGTTACAGAACATGTCATAATTGATATTCCCGATCACAACCGACAGGACAACGGGCCCGGGGCTCAATGGTAGAGCGTCAAACTCCATGACCAAAGATTCCAGGTTCGAATCTCAAGCGATCCACACTTTGGGTTGGGTATGACTGGCTGATGACGGCTAGTAAGTCAGAAATGGCCATTCCGGTCTCCCTTGTCTTTGTCGGTATCACCTTATCAACATATATGTGTGTATATTACCAGCATCAGCCTGGCCAGTTTCCCATTGACTCGGCCGATGAACCCCGTTTTCTTAAGGGCGAGAAGTGGGCCTCGACTGCTCAGTCAACCGAGCTATAGACGTGCATCTCGCCTCCCTGGCGCTGCCTACAAGACCCGAATCGTTTTCGACAGGACCAATAGGGCAGGAGATAACGCAGAACTGAGAGTCGACGTTCACCGAAAAAGAGGGGAGGTGGTCTCCAAATTTCACGTTACCAACGTCGAACACTGCCTCGCCGATGCTTCCTCTAGGTTAAAAATCACTCAAACCAACAGCAAAGGCTGATTAAACTGCGGATTGACGTGAGGGAAGACTACAGCACGCTGACTTGGTTACAACTACGTCAGCCCCAAAGGGGACAAAGGTCACACCATCCCGCCAGCGGTCAACCTCGGGGAGGTTAGAGCTAGTCAGCAGGACAAGGGAAAGTCAATTTTTTTTCGTGTCGAGTACGGCTATGATACGAGACAAGCGGCAAGACCGGCTAGCTCGAGACCAACAGGAGCCGAGACCGCAATCCTCTGATGACGGAAACGGGTAAGTTTCCGAAACGTCGGTACGAATACACGTCGGTCAGTGAACTCGCCCTCTCCTCTTCTTTGTCCTCTTCGGGAGATGATGAACGCGATATGATATCTGGACCTTAGATTCCTAGATCCAGCAAACCCACTCGCCTTCATCATTACGCAAAACAATTCGGGTGGGAACATTCAAATTTAACACTTGAAACGCGGACTAGACTGCTGAATGCAGCTTACTAGTGTCCTGACGTTTATTAACTATAAGTACGCAATAGTCACTAGTTTAGGAGAATATAGTCCGAAAAAAATCGTGGTAACCTATGAAGTTATGCCCGAAAATAAAGCAGTCATACCAGATAGCTACCAAGACCCTCGGCTGACTCTTCGAAAGACACTTCCTGATCCCGGAAAAACGACTTCGGGCGGGGTTGCGCAATTTCCACGAGTACTGGTGATTTACAGCAAGCTTGATGATGAGTACCAGATGTCCCGAACGCAGGGCTGGGGTCCTTGCTCTGTAGAAACGCAAAAGTGTGTACATATTAATTTTGTGCAGAGTGGAAGGTCTAGAAGGAAAACATGTACGTGTAGGTGTTTATGATCTTCCCCCGGCTGTGTGATTGTACACAAAAAGTAAAAACCAGTTTCAATGAGTAATTGAGGAATATCAGGACGTGAATTAACGTTTTGCCGGTTACATTCCGGCCTGAACAGGTTCCGGACAATTTGCACAATAGCAGTCATTCCCCTGCACTGTGCTAAAGACGTCTGGCAGCAAGCCTAGTTTAAATTTTGTCGACGCAAATACTCACTATAAGTGCATATGGGAGTGCAGATGTACTATCCCGAAATAGCTTCAGTTCATTACCGTACAGTTCAGTTTATTTGAGGGAAATATAGGTGTTGAACCTTTGAACTCCCTATTTGTTACAAGAAAGCGACATTTAGGGGGGAACTGGCAAGCTGTTCTAAATAACTGTGCGAAACAGTCAGTTGGAAACCAATCAATGCAAAATTAATCAGTAAATTTATGACTGTTCTGCAGACAAAGGCTACTTGAGCCAAAAGGCACCAGTTATCCGGCCAGCACCGGAGAGAAATCAGTGAGGTGGGACAACGTACGGGGCTTTCAGTAGGCCAAAACACCACTGTTGGGGTTTCAGGGGAGAATAAAGAGCGAGCTCATTACTACTGTGTCCTCGAGTCATGACCTTCCACTGGACAGGCAATATATGCTTGGTTTCATCACGTTCTAACAGACAAACCGAGCTATTCTCTCCCAAAGCAGGCGAAGAAAGTATGAGTTTTAGGTCCATAATAAACACTTAATACTCCTAGTTGCCTCGTTTTTCGAATATGGCGGACGAAGATCCCATTTGTCAGCGTCCTCACTCATAGACGAGGTTAGGCAAAGTGCTCCGTCTACTTCCCAAGGAAGCATTCGTTCCTTCATCGCCTCACCCTGCTATGCAGCACACGAATAACATCATCGGTTAAGCTGTCATACTACAGTGTGAACACCATACGGCATTTTGCAGATAAACTCTCCTTTTTAGATCAAAATACTCAAGCCTGCTTTTAGGATTTACGAGCGGATAGTGTAATGTAACTGCCAGTTTGTGCATCATTTGTATTTGGGGTTTTCTGATGCGCATTTCGCTCATTTCAGATCCCTTTTAAAGGGTCTACTAGGTTGTTTTTTCGAGCATCCATCAGGGATTGCTCGTTCCTTCTCTGACTCGTTTTGACCCATCGCCTCTACCTCTGAAATACCATGGGCGCACATTCTGAGAAAACAGGCTGAGCGGGTAGTTTGGCTTTACTCGGCTACTTTTAAACGGTACTGAGTTTTGCTCCTGTAAGTAGGCTTCTGGCAGAGCTCTGCTTTTGAGAGATTGGTTGATTCCGTTTATAATATAACTTCCGCATACACTCCTCCAAGACATTCTATTGCACAAAGATATTTAGAAATAGGGAATTTTCGTTAATTCCTTCTGAAGTGTAATGGTGGTTCCTTGACACTTTGCTAATACTGTTCAGGAGCTGCTCCAGCTGGTCATTTATAACAACAACGAATGTTTTATTTGCATTATTCAGTCAAAACTTGGGCCTAAGTAATTGGAGAGCCATAGTAATGTGACCTAAGCGAAAAAAGCTGCCAATAGGTGAACCCACAGAGGCTCCCTTCAATTATTGGTGGCGTTCTGGGATGGAGAAAAATGTAGTTACTAGACCCGAGCCCAAGACTTTGAACAGGGTAGCTGCAGAAAGGTCCTGAGCGCTGGACTATAGACGAATTCATCTCTGCAAATTTTAGACGAATTTGGCGGTGTAGACGTGAACAGAAGGGCGACACCGAACCATATCGTTATGTTTATTCTTACAGTTGTAGTTTCTCTTACTTTGCCTGGAGGTCCCACAGAGGCCTAAAGTAACTTAATCATATTGCACTTGAGTGAGCCAGTAGAAGGTACAGCTGGCCGCATTGCGACGCCATTTCTGCGAAATTTTGAAGATCCACAGATCCTTGAGGTATCATTTCAATTTGTTTCAGGGATTTGACATTATCTCCTGTTATCAATTTAAGTCTGTGTCGAAATTTTCTATTTTTGTAGAGTCCATGGTAGGGCTTTTATAAGTTGATTTATTTGTTAACAACTTCGGCAGCTAATCAAAATTGGGAGGTGACACACGCTAAATGCTCGTTAATGTGAACATAAGATGACCACCGATTTGCTAAACACACTCAAAAAGTCCATTGTTTCACATAGTTACTGTATGTCTGACGAAGTCCTTTGAGACCAGCGTCTAAAATTTACCGGAGACAGCCTGTTTACTGTCTCTACTAATTTACCGGACCTTGAATTATTTCCTTGGAATGCGTGTGTTTCGAAACATCTGCATATATATGGGTGTGATTATATCATCAATAGCTCATGCATTCGTGCCAACTTTCCGTTTGCACGCTTCCTATGCAAAAATCGTTTCTGGCAGTAGACTTCGAAGTTGGTTACAAAGTGTGCAAATAAATCTGTCTGAAACCAACCTCTGCGTATCGTATCAGACTACTTAGAAGCTCCAGTAGTTGCGCCTGGCCGCTAGTTGGGGTAGTCTCGAAGAGATTGGCAAATTCTCCGGCTGGAGGGAGGGAAGACACGACGGCCTCGGTTTCAACGGTAAACATGATTGTTGTCCCGCTTTCTGACGGGGCCCAGTCGAATAGCTCTCCAACTGGCGCAGTAGTTTCAATGTTCAAGACAATTTGGTTGGAAAACCCAGTTTCGTTCGCAACTGTGAAATGAAGTACGAAAGGAAATTGCTAGAATGTAAAAAATTCCGAAATAAGTATGACGCGACGTTTGAATGTCTCGACTCAACAAACGTAAGCCTGAGTACAGAATAAATAAAATGATCTGAAAGTACGTACGAATCAACTGCAAAGATAAAGGATTTGTCTTATTTCATTTATCAAGGTAAGACCAGTTTGGTAGAAAGGCAGGAATCTGTTTCACGAGATAAACATTACTCGGAATAGTCACATGCTGTGGTTACACAGAGATGGTGACGCCAAACACTGTTCGATTAACATTTTCCATCACAAATTTTTATTTCCCTAAATTATGTTCACCTCGATGGGACACACTTGTACTTCGCGATGCGGTTTTACCCTCGCAAACGACGAGGTCCATCGCTGCCCCGCCAGACATGCTCAGCAGTGACTTCAGCGTGAATGCGCTTATAGTGAGGCAGACTTTCGAGGCGCCTACCTCACACCCTCCGCAGCCACCCTCTTCAAATGGCAAAAACAACCGAAAGGTGGACGTGGGTGCAGTGGCTGACAAAGTTAAACAGCTCTTCTGCGACTTGGTTTCTGACTTTCCATACAGCAGGCTTCATAGGCGTGACAGAAACCGCATGGCCTTCCTTTCTTCGCCTAAGATATTTGAAAAGAAAGGGGGCACGTAGTTCGGATGCTTAACTGCAAGTCCTCCCATTTTTATGATTTACAAGTTTTTTCTCTGACCATCTCCGATGATGGCTTTGGGTGAGAATCGAAAGGCCAGACCAATAAACTCCTTGTTCCGGCGATCCCGTCTTCTTCTTCCGAACCATCACACAATTTGCTGAGGAAGACAAAAAGCTTAACCTGCTGAGCAATATAATCCCGGTATCGGTATGTTAGGTACATTTGGCAGACCTGCAAACTGAATATTGGGATAATATGGAATGAACGCTCAGGGATTTCTAAATTTTTCTAAAAATTTCGTGCGGTTCAAAATAATGGTACTGTTTCCTTCCCTGTTGACGCTGTATCATGCAAGTGATAACTCAATTAAACTCGAGTTCGATGTAAAAATAAATTTATTATTGTTGCTAGACAAAAACAAAAGTTAGGTCCAATGACGAAAAACCAACGTCAAAATCTAGAAGTGGAGCCCTTTTCTGAGATCTTCTGACAGAATGGGTACATGTTGTTCCGAAAGGGCATATTAAAGGTGTCAGTGAGTTAAGTGTTAAACAAACCGCAATAAAAAGGGCAGACGGAACTCGGAGTTCTGACAAATGTCCGGGTTTCGTTTTTTTTGCTCATACCAGTTTCCGTTTTAACATGGTTTCGGAAGGATTCTTAGAAACGAGTCAATTAACTGTTGAAAATTGGAAATTTTCCACATGCCGGTTATCTTATATCTGTTTATATCGGAAATTTGAAGCGTACTAAGTTGTTTCTATATTTGCCAACAAATCTAACTATGATATATACCATCGAGGAGTTAAAGACGCGGGAACATCAAGAGCGGCTTTCACAGGAGAGTTAAGATATCTCATCAAATACTTACAGCTTAAATTTGCTTCATTTATAATCTCCGGAGTAAGATACAGTGTTTCCCACGTCTGTTCACCTGGTGAACCCTGTATAAACAACACAAAATAAATTATACGTAGTTTAGAAAACCGTTCTTCACATGGTAGCCGAGAAAAGTAGGCGTCTGGCCTTTCGATGACGCTGCGAGAAAAAATGCTTCCTTAGGAGTACTTTGGGGGGAAGCTACTAGTTGGTAAACTGAAGAAGACAATAGAGACTACATGGATAAGATGTAATCAAGATGATGCGGTCAATCACCGAAGAAAATAGAAGTGTCTTTAGCGATTTCCTGATCTGGAAAAACGGGAGTCCGGACTTGTCAAGAACCAACCTTCCAAAAAATATAAACAGCTTTCTTATCTTTACTAAGTTAAGAGGTTAAAAGCATCTGCTTTGGACGGTTTATCATATTTAAGGGTTCCAGTGGCCTCTGCAAAAACAAACCGAGACCGAGAAAGGTGAAATTTCCAGTCTGCTTCCAAGGGTACACCTTCCTAAAGATGATAAATTTCAGGGTGAACTTGGAGTGGCATTGTTCGCTTCGCAGCCACTTTGCCCTTTGCAAAGCTTGTTAGTTAGAACCTCCCAGGCTGTTCTTCTGAAACGCCGCTATCGAAAGCATGCACACGCAACTGGTCAGAGCTAACCCAGTTTTCATTTTTGGTTCTTCATTTATCTATGGTGTTTTACCCGTGCGTTGTCAAGCATTGTGCACGCATATAGAGAGTGATCGCCGCGGAAATTAACTCTGTTGGCAGAAAGAACCCACCGTTTAGGGACCAGTCCACTGTCAAGTCCACCGTCTAAGAACTATATTAGGCCTTGACTTGCAGATTCCAAAGACAAGAAATTTTCTGGCTAGCTTTCAGGAGGATGAAATCTGCGAGGCAGTCTTCTCACGCGTTGTAAAATGATAAACTTCATCGTAAGCACAGGCTTGAAACAAGGTAACTACGACGCTCCTTCCTTCTTGTCAGGTCGCAGGGCTTTATTGCGGTAACGTAAATCATGGACAAGACAAAGGGCCGACCCCGTGAGATCTATGGAGTTCAAGTGTTCCTAACCGACAGCTGAGAGAATCATGACTCGCCAAGCCTTGAAACCGAAGGTGCTACTTAGCCACTTATACATGTTTCGGGCATCACCAGAACTCGATCAGCCTGCCCTAGAATTCAAGGCCTCGTGGACCAGTGCAGTCGGTGGTCTACCACCGATGACCATACTCTCACCGGCCATTGCCCGGTCAACATTTCAGCGGCAGACACCGACGAATGTCAGACGTGACATCATCTTAAGACTTACTTTTTACTACATTTGCTCATTTTACAAGTTTATCAAACAACACTGGTGTTGCGATTCAAAAATAAGTTTCGAGCATAAAAATCGTGGCCGACTCCACCTTCAAGTCGACATAGTGGATAACTCGATTTTCTGCAAGTAAGGTATGATACTGCATTACCAGTAGGAGACGTCCCCGATCAACTATGAAGTTCCGCATTCGAGACGTGAGCTGTCCGTCAAAACCGCGCTAGTCTCCAAAGACACCAGTTGTTGAATATCTAGACGCTGCGCATTAAGTAATCTGCGTAAACCACTTTTTGCAGAGGGCAAATAATCTTGACTGTATTCTTCACCGAATCTGGTTTTAATTAAATTCCACTGAGAGGCAGGATGCGCATTCGGAGATTGTAAGGCATGTTTCGTGCAAGTTGGATACGCGCCCTACTCAGTTGTCGTATTTTTTGTTGGTAAAGATTATTTTAGGCTGGCGAGCTATTTAAAATCCCTCGGTCTCTGGTCATTAATGACAAGGGACAACTTCTGCACTGAGAAGCTACTGAGCAGTATTTTGACTCTTACACCACTTAGCTCTAAGCTAAATTTCACGGACTCTGCGATTATTGGGTGAGAGACAGCTTGCATTACATCGAGAATCCCGATGTTGAACAATGGCGCCGGTAAAATGAACTTCTTAAACAAAGAGGTTTGCCCTGTCTCTCCAGAGATTTCAACAACGTCCTCGGAGACCTTGCAATTTTTGACAGCAGTTTCTATTCTAAAACTGTAGGCTTGAATCATCTGCTGAAATCTCGGCCAGTCATAACGCAGCGTGATTGACAAAGTAGCGTCGTGAGAGTCAGGGCGCAACGCTGCGTGTCAACCTGACAGAAACAGACCGATGGCGAGACGCTGATGTGGCGGTACTGACGGCCTATCCGTCAGATATAAATTCAAACTATCTGTGAAATATGAGTGCTCGTGTTTTTGACTTCGATCGCAGATTTTGGCCAGGAGTTCTATCAAATTACAACCTACGTCGTGCAGCTAAGGAAAAGTTAAGCTCCCTCGTATCCTGTACTTGGAATGCTATAGATTCTAGCATTCTATGATTGGAAGGCAACCCACCCAATGTCTGGTTAATAGTCTACAAAGTCAAATGCGAAGCAAGTCAGCATTCTCGATAGCAAAAATCATGTAAATATCTGCGCAGCTCGCACAGATACATACCGTGTCATTGGACATAAGACTGGTAGGCGGTGGGCGACAGTAAGTGGTAATACGTTCAGACACCAAGTTAAAGTCCAGCCAGAAAAAACCGTCATCTGCTGTCGGACGTAAAAGCTGGAAAATACCGAAAAAAATCTCGTGACAGAAAGTGCCAAAAAATTCGGTCCAAGCTACTGAATTTAGTTAAGATCTCACAGATTTGTACTGTATATCACAGAATTATTGGACCTATGCAAACATCACACTAAGACTGTTGCCACTCTCATTTAGATCGTAGTCATCTCATTTTTGAACAAAATATAACGTGTGGGGATGTTTTATTTAAAATTCTTCTGTCAACGTTGGATAAGCTGATACATTTGTAGTTTTTTACTTCCAATTCACTCATATTCTTTTTATATCAAACGAAACTACATCTGAAGATTACGTGAAATATGTAAATAACGCACATAAAGAATGGTAACTCTGGAAGATAACATAACTTCAGGAAACATATGATTGCCCTCAGCCCTCAAGATAGTTATAGAAAGAAAGTACTATTTAATTCCATTGAGGAAACGTCTCGGAGTAGATATCTGGGAGAATACCTGGTGATGCGGGCTCCGTCGCAAAAAATAGTTATCCCCAAAAGCTTGCTTAGATTGCTTTCCGACCGTTCTCATAGATCTTCACTCTGGTCATCCCATAAAGTAGTAGCGCCAACGTATGCTTTTGAAGACAGACATTCACGTCTTGAAGGAGATTGTTGCATTCGGATGATGCTTTTTATAAGAATCAAAATAACTAGGCTTTGATTATGTGGTACGCAAAACAACCATCATGCTCAGAGGTCTTTGGTCTAAGGATGAATAAAAGAACTCTCCCTGACGGGATCTCTGGAGCTTGGGGAACAATCTCCCATGTATAACGGCGTTTAAAACAGGTCTCGCCAACTGAAGGTTCTGTAATCTTAAAGGACTTGAAAAAAAGTCAACAGTAAGAAGACTAATGACTGTCTTCAAGTCAAACTGTGACCGCTCAAGAATGGCTCAAATATCAGGCGCACTCACTTACCTCTTTTTCACATAACAGGATTTTCATGCACGGAACGGAAAAGACGCTAAAATATCTTGCTTAAAAAACAAAAAATGGCAAACCGCTGAGAACGTTGACATTCTTTGTTAAATGCGTTCAGAAATTTCCGAGCGGCCTGAAAATAGTTTTTCTTGTTTGAAATTTTGTTGCAAAATAAATTCAACTAAAACTTCATATGCATGTAAATGGCAACTGAAGATGTCAGACAATTCGCTTACGGGTTCGAACTGCTGGCCAATCAATAGGCAAAACTGCTGAGCCAGGTGTGGGAAATTGGAACAAACGTAACATTCGGCGAATTCAGGGCGTTTGGCAGCAGGAATAACCCGTAGGAGTAACTCTACGAGTTGAACTTGGGTGTCGTAGTCGCCTACATCGCGTATTGCTGTGGCCAGTGTAATGCTGAGTTCGAGAGAAAAACAGACGTAAAAATACCCCTCAAATACTGCGGTACGAAACGAGCAGTTAAGTGCTTAAAGAAGTGAATAGCAAGGAACCCAGCCTAGTTCTGGTGCAAAATGTTGTTTTTAAAAAATTGCGCCCGTAAAATATTTTTTATCTTAATCTGAAATGACACTTTTCGGTCTAAAAGGGAATATTAATAGTGTTTCACTAGTTCAGAAGTTACTAATGAATCTAAGAATTCGTAACGCAGGACCAGAGAGGAAACACACAATCTAAATATGAGCAAAAATCTCAGGATGTGGGGTTGTGAAGTTAATAATGGTGTAGCATGATTCCATGCTAATTTAGACAAGATAGAATGTTTGTCTTTGCTTGCTCTTCTTTTCGGCCGTCTGCAAATATGATCACTTAAGTATTTCACACCCTCTTACTGATTTTCGATGCCACCAAAATATTCGAATGCATTTTATAGAAAGCATACGTCAGGTCTTCCTCAAATGTTATACTTGACAAAGTACCTCTCGGATTTTAAAGTTTTTTTAATTCCTCGAAGAGCATGAATACAGTATTTAACACTGCTGAGACCACTGTAGTCCACTGCAACCCCAACGCCAACTGTGGCCATATCTGTTATGGGTAACTGCAACGCTTAAAACGTAAGAATTTCAGAAAAACTTGAACGTAAACTTAAATTCAACGTAATCCTTAAAACCTCAATCCTGGTTATGACCCTAAGACCGTAACATTAAGCATAAAGCACCAATTCTAATCCTAACCTTAACCATAAATCAAAAGCTCCGACTTTAACCTCAGCCCCATATTTAAATCACAATCCAAGACTGGGAACCCTAGACATAAAAATATCCAACTCTAAGCACTAAATCTACCGTTTGTCGCAGTCTCAACCCTAACCTTGAGTCCGATACGGCCAACTTTGGCGTCAATAATGCTAGTTCAAATTAAAATCTCCGTATCGCATAACCACTTTTATGATCTACTGCCAGGCAAACCGTTATGAACAGCACCTATCTAAATGAGGAATGAAGGCATATGTTTGAATGGTTAAAGGTTTATACTTTACCGCCATCCCCTGGAATGATTTCGAAGTCATTCTGCCGTTTTCATTTCGTTTAAGACGCACAGTCCACAAGTTGTGCACTTTCCGTTTAGGAGAAATCGTTCATCCCTCTGTGTCATTAAGAGGATACCCTACAAGGTTTCTAAGAGTTTGCGGTAGGTGTGGACCATTTTATAATCATCATAAATAAAGGTACGGGTGCGATATTGTATGGATGGGTGTTTCGTGATCTTAGGAAAACTCATGTCTAAAAACTCATTCAGATCCGAGAACCGGCCTTTCTTTACGTACAAATTTTGAAAATGCAATTTGCTACCAAATAAGTACAAAGGAATATATTTTGCGTGTATATTCCAGAAAATATTTTTTGAATCTACAAGAGAATCGAACACCCTTGAAGAATGCGTGCTACTTGGGCAGTCATTTTTTTCCGAGCAGGGATTTACGGGCAGTCGAAAAGGGGTACATTTGAAAGCCAACATCAAGTCGTGTCTGAAATGCCACAGGATTATGCCACACAATAGTCAATATTTCGAACACCATTAAGTTATTTGACATATGTCAAATAAATATCAAATATATGATGATAGCGAACAACTTACTATGAGCCGGAGATTCTTGGTACTGTATAGAGCTTGACTTTCGTTGCCGAGGGCAGAACTGAGATCTCATTAATTAGACCTAATATCTTGATTTGTGCGAATAGGAGCAGAAAGCGGGAACCTACTGCACACTTGAGGAAGACATTTACATTGCAGTCAGTCAGAACAGGAAGGACTTTCACCAGAATACACTCGTATGTAGTAACAAAGACTAGGAGGATTATATGTAATTTCATGCTTACATTCCATAGAAATTCCTAGAAGAGGCTGAAAATTCCAAAGACATAATTATGTGTTTCAAAACACGGTTACTTTCAGAAATTCTGAGAAGAAACTCATAAGATCGTCAGTAGCCAGATCTTGCAGGTTAAGCAAGTGTTCGAACAGTAATTCTGAGTAAATAAGGCATTATGGTTGCTCAAACCGCATATTTCCACTAGGTCTTTGGGCAAATTGTTCGCTTCCGACAAAGACAATCTACTGCCAAAGGTTCTAATAATTGTCGAAAATGCTGCTCGCGAAATGCAGTTTTTAGCTTTTAAGCCTTTTCTAAGCTCGTTTAGAGTCTCCTTCGAAAATAATTGGGAGGACGGCTGGCTGTCGAGAGCTAACAAATTTATCCACTCCTCCATATTTCAGAAATATTGAGTTATCAATTACTGAGTAATCATTTATCAATTAAAACAAATGTTCCCTTCTCATCATGACAAATGCCAGGAGAACCAGGCGGACACGAAATAAAACTGGACTTATTTTATTGAGGCTCACTTCTTCGATTAAGAGACAAGTTGCGATACAAGCGCTTCCGTTTCTACGCATAAAAATTAAGAGCAGAAGCTGTAAGCCGCTCTTGGCTAGAGCCAAGAACGTCACACATATAGGCTTGTTTAATATGCCTTCTAGACGCCGGTTTTTAAGCAGATCATGCATTAGCCATTCTCTTGCCAAAGTGTGTGTCGAACTGTCTTAAGACAAACGTCGATTCTACTCGACTCATAGATGTCGTCCACAAAATAATGTAGTGTTTGATAAAATCGCCCTACGCCCTTATTGAAGAAAAGACCTCAACATTCAGCACAAACTCCTCAAATTTGCATGGAAAATGCCTCACAGGATTCCATGCGCAGAAAAGATCTTCAGAAGTCCGATAACAGTGTTGACAGATGAACGGACTTCCTCGACACTAATTCAGCGTCCGACATTGTAAGCGAACAGATAATTACTGTCAACTTTTGCTCCTGCGGTTTTTTCAAGAGCGCAGTCGTTCAAGATCGATTCGGCCCACACATCGGGGCCCTTCGGAAGCTGTCTTGTGTTGCTACGTTTCCTAATATGTCCACTTGCTGTGATAATCATGTTGTCCCTGACTTGGGTTATTGCCGTTTTGGCCTACATTAAAAATTGCATCGTTTGTTGCATCTCGCATCCCCTCAGAATGACTCTGTTAGTTACAGTCGCTAGATTCTTAAATTGAATCTAAATGCATATTCCCTCTCAACTACCCACAGTCCTACTTCCCCATTTAATCGTCGAGCAGGCGTGTTCCACTCCCGTTATTTATGGGTGGATCAGGGTCATAGGTGGCAGACATATCGATCTTAATTTTATTGCCTGCCACCCATCTATAAGCAGCTTCTATTCACTAATACTATAACTTGTAGACAGACTTATTTTCTCCCTGATTAGACTACTAGGAATGCATCCATTTATCTTTTCCTAACCTCGTCAGTCCGCTTTGAATAGAACAAGAGTCGGTCGTTGTTCTCTATCTCGACCTTAGTATGCATTTTACGAGGTACCGCGTACACGCTTTTTAGTGAAACTGTGGGTCTTATAAACCTAGTACTTGCGCCCGATTTCCTTGCGGTCTACTTCTCCAGCGGCTATCAAATAGCCGTGAGTCGTTGGTGTTGTTTGTCGCCCCGCGTGGTCACAACTAGCGTACTTCAAGACGCGTTTCTGGGTTCGCTGTCCTTTCTTCTTTCCGGTTACATTTCATTATCAATCAAATAGGCTCAAGTGATCACATCTGGTGATAACTTAAGTGTTTTATTCCTTTTCGAATGACATCAGATGTTTTTAATGCAGAAACTATTCAAGTTCTGTCTTATCCGTTAAAGTGGATTTCGACTTGACAGAGAAACTTTTCTCCATCCAGGTGTAATTTCATATGTCCTGATAATCTTTATCTTCTCAACTCTGCTTCCACTCAAAACAATTAACCTCTGGGCTGCTTCAGTATTAAGAGTCTAGGTCCACCCTGTACACTCAAAATAGACTTATTTCCTAATATTGTAAGCTTTTTTTTACCAACGCGGTTCATATAGGTGGACTGATTTCTTTTATGTTCTCCCTGGTATAAAGCCAAGACTTTGCTTCACGTTTGTCCTTTAAATCCTCGAAGATCACTTTTTCCTGGGCTTAATTTGACCTATGTACACTGTGGTGCCGAAAGTGTCCATAGTTTTTTTAGCCCACAGCTCTCTTTTCACATTGAAAATAGTATTTCTTATACTGTGGGATGCGAGTTTGTCGGCCTTACGTCTTTTGAGCCCGGAGACTGACTTGTTGTTTTATTTCGTAGAGATTCAAATCCGACTTTGCACGCATAGAAGACCGTTTGCCACTTGATCAGCTACCCTAGTAGCAATCGATATCAGGTAGATATGTCGGAAATGGCGATTTCTAGGGCTACTTTGTCTGACAGGTCATTGGTTGTCCCTCTTACGCCATCTGGCGGTTGACTGGTTTCCGTTATCACACGCCTATGCGCCATTACTTCGAGTGGACGGCAAATGGCGTTCGGCTTGCAGTGCACATTCTGCCCCATGCTATTATTAATTAGTAGCCCAAATGCTGTAACATTCTTGTCAGCAATTTTTAGGCACGACTCAAGAAGAACAAGAAAACGCTGAACTAAGAGATACGGGGCGATAAATTTTACGATACTGTAAAGGCCGTCTACAATTGTAACACTTTATTAATGGTGGACTCGAAAAAGTGGTATCCAAGGTATACGTCTAATAACATTATGGAGATAATGGGGCGTGATAGCAAAGATAAGTCGAAAGGGACTAGAGGTTAGTATGGGTTCTGCGCCAAGTAAAAGATTCCAGCGCAACGCATAACATCCCGCCTTCATAGTTTACGAATATTCCAAAAAATACATATCTGCTTGACAAGCACGTCTCGAAGAATGCATGCCTACTCGATATCGCATCGATGTAACTAGCTAAAACTTTATGTCCCTCATAGCTTCCCCAACATTATCTCACCGTCCACTTGCTGGTCATTCAAAAATTTGCACTTCTTGATTTAAATAAAGTGTCCTTTGGAATAATTTGCCACCTAAAAAATTCACGCGGGTTTATCAGCACTAAGATTGCGCAAACACTAAGCTCAATCTGCATCAAACTTTTTCACTTGTTTCTTCCCCAGCATCCAAATTCTGGACTTAAAATATGGTCCTCCCGGAATTTAAGTGTTACTCTTGCTTCTACGACCTTTCAATCAGTATTTTGACCTCCATGTCGCGTCTTTTTCGTGAATCTTCTGATGCCGTTCCTTTTGCGATTTTATTTCCTACCTCTAACCGAATTAATGGCGTTCAAGTGGCGTGTTCGGTTTCCGGATGCCCAAGGTAGTGGGCGATCTAACTCTGCTCCTGCCCGTTCTCAGATAAATTCTTGCTATTCACGTATCTGTTGGACCGTGTAGGCATATTTAAACTCGGCCGTTCAAAACAGCAGCTGGATTTCTGCGTAAGAATTTTAGCCATTTATTTGCTGTTTAAAAAGCCCCAGCAGTCGAACGCTCGAAATGACAGTCATTAACATTCCATGTATGTTTTGGCTGTTGTACGTAAATACTGTTTCGGGCCCGGACATTTAGTGGTTATTTTACATTTACACGCCCAATGCCCACGGGGATTCAGTAAAACCGTTATCGTTGTTGGTTCGGATCGAAACTGGGAACAATTTTTAAATAATTGCCAAAGGTTCTAGGCAATCAGTGGAATGTATGGGTGGTAGAGGCAGTTATTGTGATATACAAGATCGCAAAAGCCGTTGCCACATCTACATTCCCGCAGCGTCAATAAGTTCCCTGGAATAATTCATGCGTCAGATTTCAAATTAATCTTTATTTGCATCTTTTATACATCCGCGGTCAGGTGGACTGGCACATGTAGTACTTGTCTACTCATTCCGGTATTGCTGTTCGGGTCACCAATCGCACCACTTCGTTGTTGCGGGTTATGACGCTTGGAAGAGGCACTCTGATGCTGCCAGACGGTGTGTTTTCGATCGGTTGACCAACTAGTTTAGATGATTGTGTCCCCAATTTACACCCCTCAGTGTTCACTGTCAATCATGTATGTTTTGTTCACCAATCCAAGACTGGTAGTTAAACCTGTTTTCCGTGTTTTTGATTTATTCCAACGCAAGTGGAGCAGATCTCGCGTTCGGAAATCCAAGTGAGCCACTCCGGTGCCACCAACAGTGCAGAACTGTAACAAAAGAATTGCTCCCGTGATCGAAGGAATTGTCTTGCTGACGTTTCGAAGAGCGTGGCCGGCTCTCAATTGTCAAAGCGTTTAGCGCAAAAACCGACCAGAATTTCGAATAGACAGCCGAATTGATTGGCCTTGGGCTGATCGAATTTTTTTTTTCGTTTGTTGCCTTGGCCTACTGGCCGTCGTTTATGAGTGTTGGCGGTCTCCTGTGTTGTGTGTCGTCACCTCAACTGGGGCTAGTTGCATTTGTGTCCCTCCTTTGGGTGAATTAGTCGACAGGCCATGTTTGCTCGGCATTCTTAAGCTCCGTATGACTGTCTTGTCCTGGTCATGGCGTGTGTAGTGACGCAGGACTTTAGGGACCGCAGGAAGGTCTATATGCCTGTCGATGTAGTTGGCATCTGAGTACCAAGCCTCAATTGTGAGACGCTCTGTCCTTGAGGTGCCTCGGCCCAAGACAACTGCTCATTGAAAGTCAAAATTGTGGCTAGTCTCTCCGATGTGAGTCGAAAGCTATGAGCTTGGGTCTAATCTCTGAGTTGCCAGTTTGTGCTCATATTGGCGGATCTGCGATTTCCGCTCGGTTTTCCCAATGTATTTGCAGTCCCCATCGTTACAACGTATGTGATAGACAACCGCTGAGGTCTCAGTGGGTGGCAGTATGTCTTGGGGTTACATCAGACAGTGACGAATTGTCGCCTGGGGCCGATGGTTGAGCCCCTCCCCCTGGCAGGTTGTAATAGCCGTGAAACGACCTCGGAGACTCCTTTTATGTAAGGAATAGCCCTCCAGACTTTGGGTTTTTCTTCTTGTGGCCGTCGTCTGTTCACTCGGGTATAGAACTGTGCCCGTATTTTCAGTGTTTGATTTATTTGGATCCACAACCACTGAGTAGTGGTGCTTAACTATATGGCATGGTCGTGGAACGGAAAATATGCTCAGGAATTTCCCTGTTGATGACCTGTTCGTGACCCTTACCACCCATATGTAGCTTGTTTGCTTCGAGAAGCCAACAGATCGGCACCCACCGGCGCAACGACAGGACAACGAACTCCTAGCTCAGTGGTTCGAGGCGTTGGACTTCTAACCAACAGGTCAGGAGATCGAGCCCCAGGTGTCCCGCATTTCGGAGTTGGGTGCGGCTGGCCGACGACTACTGATTAGCCAGAAATGGCCATTCCAGTTTCCGTTGTCCTTTTCGGCAATGCCATTCTGCCCATACATCACGCACCGCTGTGCGGCTGGTGGTGGACCCAAGAGGGAGAGAGAGACATAGCTTTGAGGACATGTTTCGGTAACAATCGGGAGATGGCACCCAAATATCCTTTGCCTAGAAATAATACCTACTTTATCTATTTGAGCAGGTTATATCCCTACAGTCCACATGTTGCCTCACTTAGATTGTCACCGTCTCCAACAGTTGAGATGCGACCGCTGTAGACCGAGGCAGGGTTAACCAATCTTCATTTAGGCTTACACGGCTGACGAGTGACAGCAGCAGGGGGGTTGTGGTACCTTTCACCCCATCTTCGTGGTCACTCGATGAAGCTACGGACAACAATGTCCAGGCTGAATCATCGTTCTAAATTTTTCACGCAAAGGGTAGTGGAGAAATGGAACGATCTCCCTCAGTCAGTCGTGGAGGCAACGTCTCTGCAACTCTTCAAGAAACGCTTAGATGATTATTTGTGTCCCCTGTTTTCCCTCGGCAGTCTGAGTCTGAACTAAATACCCCGCGACACCGTAATTTTTCCCCTGATACAATGCTACTCAAATGAATCAAGTACTGTTCTAATAGCAAATATTTTTATAAGCAGCGCCATTCTCGCGCATGTTGTCGATTCCGGACATCGTGTGGACTCCAACGAAGGTTTTCGTGTGATTTATAAGGTCCCATCGAGCTACCCTAAGCTACTAGGCCAGCGCCTGTTAGCGACAGCGGAAGCGGCCGCCATTAGGTTACGAAAGCATATTTTATGCGCACAGAAAAACCACGTTCAGGCTCCGCGCCTACAGTGGTCGAAGGTCGACTAACGGTGCAACTCCCCCGCGCACTTCCGCTCTCACCTCGTCCCTGACAATGACTACTATTACCTACCCCCCCCCCTCCCCCACATTCCCACGTCCCGTCTGTGTTTTAAGGAAAACTTTTATCGATTTCTCTTCTCGCTGAAATGTTTTACCTCTACCTCGTTCCTATGTTACTGTAGTGGCCCGACGAGAATTTATCGAAAGCTACGTATGCTCGCCACCTCGTCTTCGGAATATTTTTATTGTTTGTGTACAGTTATTTCTAACGAGCTGACATGTAATCACTAGGGTTTTCAAAGGCTTTGCCTATTATCCTTACCAAATAAACTGAATAAACTGAAAACTCAGAGCCCCAAGGCCCAATGTAACGAGTGAGTTCCGTAAAAACTATCAGTGAGCGCCCCTCCACCACTATATATAAACATATCAGAGAGGGGATAGATAGATAGATAGATAATTTTTATTAAAGACCCGTCGGGGTCCCATCAAAGCAAGTTAAAATAAATTTACATGCGAGTTTTAGACGAGGTAGGCCGAATCTTTACAAAATGCAATTCATAGTTTCTGAATTAGAAGTCCATTGAGGCAGGTCTGGGGGTAAACTGATACAGAACTGTTTCGGGCTTTTTGCCTTCATTCAGTCAACCATAACTCTGACCACCAGCTTAGACTTGGCGCAGATTGTCCATCACTGGGGTCTAACAGATGGGTCATAAGCACGTTGGCGACCCAAGCTAACTCGGGTCGTTCTCCCGCTAAACAAAGTCGTGACCCATGATGGAGTTCGGCAGCCGTCTAGAATGTCTAAACAGCCCTATTTAGGGACAGGTTTGCTTACCCCCGCAGTGTCCTAAGCAGATGCTGAGATCACGCCATCTGCGCGATGACCAAGGCTCGCAGACACAAAACACGCGGTCGAAACAATCAAACACGAAGCCATACTCTCTCTCTTGCCTTCCTCCTACCAAACGATCCGCCCCACAGACAGGTAGGGTGAGTCCGCTCACTCTGGCAGCCTGAAATGTTCGTTCCCTCAGAAGATGAAGATGCGATCACTGGGACAAGAAGTTTATTGGCCTGACGTTTCGGGTTCTCACTCGAGCCCATCATCAGAGGCATTCGCAGATAGAGGTAAAGGTGGCACCAGGAATGCAGTATTTATAGCACGTGGCTGCCGTGGGACCGTATGCGCACTGCAATTAACAGTTCTCACAATCGCCGCTGGGGTCGTAATTGATGCGGCGGTGGCTTGGCGGTCCGAGTCCGAGTTGTTAATTGCCGCGATTTCGTCATCCGTGCTCGATGCTGGTGTGACGATTGCTCGGCAAACTGGCTCACTGTCACCGTGATAATTGCTCACCCGCGCCCTCCCCACGTGACTGATTCTCCTGCCCAGGGAAAATCGCAAAACGGAATAGGCCACCGGGAGGTCATTGTGTTTGTTGATGGATTGCGGGCCTGAGAACCATGACTCGAGCAGCTCGCGGCTCACGCGGTTGTCACCCCTTGCGAGGATTTCGGCCTCTTGAAATTTGAAATTATGGCCGGGTCCCGTCGAGTGTGCCGCCACCTGAGAGTTAGCGTCTCCCCGCCTCACTGCTGCTGCGTGCTCGGCAAGTCGCGTACGGAGTAATCTCCCAGTTTCTCCGACATAATTGCTTTGTCCGCAACTACACCAGATCCGGTAAACGACTCCAGACGTTTCCTGCCGTGGCAGCGGGTCTTTTGGCCTCATTACTTGGCGCCTAATGGTTGTTCCCTTTTAAACAATCTCGGGAACAACCGGCCGGAATGGAGGACAGCGCTAGTGACTCGTGGACTGGCGCGCCATAAGGTGGACATCGCCGCACTCAGCGAGACCCGGTTTTCCTAACAAGACCAACTAGAGGAGGTGGGCGCCGGCTGCACCTTCTTCTAGAGCGTTCGCCCTAGGGCAGAGCGACGGGACGCAGGTGCCACTTTTGCCGTCCGAAACGACATCGTGAGACGACTGCCCCCTCTGTCGCAGGACACCAAGGATCGCCTGATGAGCCTCCGCCTGCCTCTCTGGGGAGGCAAATTCGCCAGCATCGTCAACGTCTACGCTCCCCCAATGACACGCGCCGATGCGGTAAAGAACAAATCCTACAAGGACCACCAAGACTTCATGACATTTGTATTTAACACGGAAAAACTGGCGACTTCATTGCCCGCGCCGGGACGAAACGCGCGGCACGAACCTGCGCAGAACACCGCCTCATCCTTACTAACACCTTTTCCGCCTTCCGACGCGAGAGAAGGCCACTTGGATGCATCCCCAGTCGCGACACTGGCACCTGATGGACCATGTCTTCGTTCGGAGGCATTACCAGCGCGACAAAGGCGATCTCGGGTGCCGATGAGAGGACCGATCATCGCTTCGACATCTCCAAGATGACGATTCGCCTACAACCTCGCAGGAGACCTCGAGGTAGGCGACTCCCAGGTAATTCAAATATTGCTTTGTTGTCTCCACCTGGTCACCATCTTCATTTCAACAATGGACTGGCTCAAAGGCTAGCAAAGCTTCCATTAGCCGCCGCCGACGAGAATGTCTCCACGGACAACCGATGGTTTCAGCTGAGGGACACGGTCCAGTCAACCGCCCTAGATGCCCTTGATCGCGCACGTTGCCAAACAACGACCCCACCATCAGCAGCCTGCTCGCCGAGAAGAACCGGCTGCAGGAAGCCTACGTTAACCTTCCTACTGACAACAACAACTTGCCTTCTACCGTAATCGCCGCCTTAAGCACCAGCGACTGCGGGAGATGTAGAATACATAGGCAGCTCGCTAAGAGTGCAACAGGTCAGACACGGACAGCCGTTTCTCGGTCGTTACCGATCATCAGTACAACATAGGCCTTATTAAGTGAGGACGGTTCGCACGGCCGAGGAGATCCAAGTATATGCGGATTGAAACGAATGGAAGAACTTCTTCCCCGCGATCAAATGTGTCTACGGTCCCACAGCCAAAGGAACCGCTCCTATTTTCAGCGCCGACGGAACCACCCTACTCACTGAGAAGGTGCGAATTCTCCAGAGATTGGCCGAACACTTCGGAGGCAACCTCAACTACCCCTCCACCGTCTCCGACATCGTCATCGCCCGACTGCCTCAAGAGCAGACCAACGCCGACCTCGATCTTCTGCCCCTCTACACGAAACCATCAAGGCCGTTCAGCAGTCCTCCGGCGGAAAAATGCCCGGATCGGACGTGATCCCTACTGAGATCTACAGACACGGTGTCATCCAACTTATGGAATACCTGACGGCGCTTTTCCAGGAGATGTGACGTCAGAGAGGAGTCCCCAGATTTCCAAAGACGCCACAACTGTCCATCTCCATAAGCGGAAAGGGAACCGCCAAATCTCCGACAACCATCGACGCATCTCCTTGCTGAACTTCGACGGTATGATCTTTGCTCCTTTCTCTCCAACCAGTGCGGCTTCCGTTGTCATCGTAGAACCACCGACATGATCTTCGCCGTCCGGCAACTGCAGGATAATTTGAATGAATATTTCCCCGGAATGAATTTGAAGCAAGCAAGGATAATTGTCAGGAGATGCGGATCCTTTGTGGAGCTGACGGAAGTCTTCGATACTGTCAATCGCGAAGGACTGTAGAAAATCACTCAGAAATTCGGCAGTGCCGAGCGATTCACTCAGATGGTGCGTCAGCTCCACGACGACATGATAGCGCAAGTCACGGACAATGGAGCCGACTCAGAGGTATTCGCGGTGGCCAACGGAGTGAAACAGGGCTGCGTCCTCACGCCCATCCTCTACAGTCTTATGTTCTCTGCCATGCTGATGGACGCCTACTGTGACGAACGACCCGGGATCCGTGTCGCTTACAGGATGGACGTCCAACTCCTCAATCAGCAGTGGATGCGATTTCAGTCGCGTGTATCCACAACTACCGTCCATGAACTCCTTTTCGCCGGCGACTGCGCCCCCAAAATCATCCCGGAAGGGGACAAGCAAACGAGCATGGACCTCTTCGTCGCCGCCTGCGACAACTTCAGCCTAATCATCAACAAGGAGAAGACGGTAGTTATGCATCAGCCGCCACCCGACGTTGCCTACGTTGCACATCAACTAGAACGGCGCCAAACTGCAAGCCGTGGACAACTCACCTACCTGGGCAACATCCGCTACGGCGGCTCTTGTACTCACCACCACTGCACACAATCCCAGCGCATCGACAATCGTCAACCTCATCACCGCCAACACCGCCCCCGCACATTCACTCGCCGCATGGGCCTTTTAGGTCACATGCGTACCAACGAGAGCGGAAGTCACCACAGTTGCTAAACACCTAGCACATCCTGCACGCCCACCAAGCCTAACCCAAGCCCACCGCGCCCCCTACCAGCAGCTCCACCAATGAAACCGACCCTGACGCCATTGATCTGTCCTGCCCACACTGTCCTCACACATTCGCCCCACGCATCGGCCTCGCCGGTCACTTGCGAATCGATCGCACGGAGACTGTCGAACCAGTGCCTGGAGCACCCAACTACACCCATCGCAACTGCCCTCGCTGCACCGCACATTCACCCACCACGTGGGCCCGTTAAGCCACATGTTCATTCAGGAAAACCTGCGGTGGATAACCGCCGGCCGCGCCACACCATCACATCTTCCCCCACCAACATCACACAACGTCATCACCCACTACAAGCATCCAACTGCCAGATCTCACACAAATGGGAAGTGTGCGTCTCGACTCCGTCTCCATGCGGCTCCTCTGCTGCATGTGTGATTCGAGCCTGAGACTATCACGCTTGGATGGCTGCTGACTGACACCCCTTGACCCACATGAAAATTTTCAGTGAGAATGCGGTGAACAAATTTTTCCGCCGTTATTTCGCAAGTGCCACACATTTTTCACATTTATTTTCTGCCATTAAATTTATACATTTTACAC